>NJDC01001013.1:14408-29409 GCA_002245475.1 Calephelis virginiensis
TGGCTTAAAGCTTGACGCGTGGAGAATGCCAAAAGGCATTAAATTTGACTTTTATAGAAAAATAAATTTGTGTGTGTACTATAACGACAAACAAATTTAACTAAGCGACCATCTTATTTCTTTCTATCTTATTTCTTGTGGAAAGTATCTTCACGCCCATATCTCCAAACGGGTAGCCAGATCCACAACTAAGTGTCAACTAACGGCCGATATTAATAATCAATCTTAATCCAAAACTTGCTGTCCAAGATTGATATTTTGATCCATTTTTATGTTATCGCTTGCCAATAACATATCTGTGGACAGGATAAATATGGCAATTAGGTATGGGATAGGCCGCCGGATACGCAGCTATCTAGATTGCTTGAAATCTATTAGATTGAGATACATTATTAACATTGGCTGTAAGAAGACACTAAGTCCCACAATGTGATAGGTGGCAAACCTATCGCCAACCGGGCACATATATCTATTCCGGGCAACGTTATTTTTATTAAAAAATTGAAAATATGCATTTTCTATTTTTTTTTATCGAACCCGGGACCTGAAGAAGTCAAGCCCGACGCCCCGTACCGCTAGACATTTGAATCAAATCTGTAAGTTTGCTGCCCATTTAGAACTACAAAAAACCTTAATAAATCTTATGCAAAGAAAAGTTTTTTAGTATTCTAAAATATTCAAATATTACAGGAAAACGAGGTAGACAACCCTGAAGTATGCAGCAATGAAACAGACTACTTGGCTGACAAAAAACAATGCGATAAGGTAAGAACCCATTCTCAAATTGATTGAATTTTGACACCTTTTTTTAAACATTGTTTTTTTAGGCGCCATCGTGAATGAAGATTATCGTGATTTTTTTTATAATTATTGAATTTCGTGTTTATGTTAAGTGAAATTAGTCAATTTTTGTGGCATTTTTAAACAATTTTGTTATGTAAAAGTGCACAATTAAAATAGTGATGAAGAAATTAGTGTATCGTGTATTTCCTCGCTGCCACCAAATCTCACTAGATGAGCTTGAGTATCGGAGCCACAGCTTTACTCAAGACCCTGACATGACTTTGTATATAGTGACTGTTAATATGACTTCATTAATACGGAAGACATGGCAGCATAGCCTAAAAGTAGTCTTAGCCGGCCCCATACAGGGGCGAATTAATTTATAAAAATATTCTATACCAAAACAAAAAAAAAACTTTTTACATACTTGTATACCCCATTATACCTAGTTCTTTAGGGGTTGATTTTTGAGTATGTAGGCTATGTTTGAACTTCGGCCTTTATACGCATATCCCCGGACAAATTAAGCCTTATGGATTATATCAGCCTATAGATTGCATTAAAACCGATATCGCTACTGCTGAGCTGAGTTGAGTAGGTTTTACATTTATTTAAGTATACTAGCTGAGTCGGTTTTGCATTTATCTTAGTACATTTTTTGAAAGTAATAATATCACCTTAATATATTTAAAGAAATCTAGGATGCCGAGGAGTTGGTTACCCTGTTTCTTCTCCTGACTATTTAAAAATGGTGGTAGTAAGAGACAGATAGGCCATAGCCATGGCTTAGAGTTTGTTTTGTCGTTTGTTTAAATATTTTTAACAGATATTTTAAATATTCTGGTATCTATTTAAGTATTTCTATATTATATTGGTATCGTTGACTAACACCCATAACACAAGCATACATTTTGCCTTTGGGGTTAGATTCAATTCGTGTGACTTGTCCAGGGATATTTATAATTTATTTATTATTATTATGTTCTGTAAATATATGATTTTCATTTCATTTGATAAAACAATAATTAGATATCATCTCTCTGTTGCGACATAAGAGAACAAACAAACATACACTTTCCCATTTATAATATTAGTGTTGGACGGGAATCAAGAAATTTAATTGAAGAAAATTATCAAAGTTTTTTTACGAATTTGGCAGCTCATGAAAATTAACAACGTAATTTTGTACTAGGTTTTTGTTCCCTTGACCACAATTTAAAAATGTTACAACGATAGGTAAATACCTGTTATTCTTATTCTTCGTATTATTTTCTACTTATTATTCGTAACGTCGTATTGCTTGACATTAATTATTTTCATAGCTACTAACAATTTGTGGATTAAATCATAATTTTTCCCATTTTCAATCTTTATAAATTCATTTTTATCTATCTACGAGCAATTACCCGCGGCTTTGCTCGCGTGGCACTTAATATATTTACTGATTATAGCCTATTCCTAAGGACTTTCATACAAACTTTCAACCCCTATTTCACCCCCTTAGGGGCAGAATTTCCAGAAACGCTTAAAAACGTATCTACTAATTTTTAATAAGTAATCCAAAAATAAAGTTTCATGTTTCTAACGTGAAAATTTACTGTCTTCCATACAAATTTTCAAACCATATTTTACCCTCTTATAGGTGGAATTTCCAAAATTCTGTTCTTAGTGGGTCTACTCTATAAACCGGCCCTACTCATTAATTTTCATGGCTGTAACTGTAACAGTTTTTGCTCGGCGACGATGAATCAGTCAGTCAGAACTAGTCATTTTATACGTATAGACTAGCCAGCCCGGTAAACTTATTGCTTGACATTAACAGCTACTAACAGTTTGAATGGAAAAAATAACGTACTATTTTTCCCATTTTCCCTGAAAATTTTCTCGGTTTTTGAAGTGAAAACTTCTTAAGCGGCGTTGCGCATTTTTTTTAGAATGGGTAAAAACTTCTAAACTCGTGTCAGGACACGTGACCTGATTCGTAATTCCTAACAAAAATTCTTAAAACTGCGCAGGGCGCTTGCGCGAATGTTCGTGTTGTCATGTTTGTTTACGATAGCGCAATAAATGAATATTGTTTTCTACCGCATAAACGATAGTACTTTCATACTGATAATTAAAGCAATTCGTGCAAAATTATTCCCTGACCATTCCAAAATATCAAAAATGCACAATGTTAATATTCAAGTTTTTACTTCTGCCGGCACTCCCGGAGTGCAACCCGTCGTTTTTCATAAGAACCTTCTCCTGAAAATAACTAACACAACAAAAAAAACTGTTACTAAAAAATCGTACACCTAGGTCAGTTTAGGTACGTACTTTTGGAATCAGTTATAAATAAATTCGAGTCCGGCAAAATAGTTTATTGTTTACTATTGACTATATGTTAATAATTCGTCAGTATTGTCTACAAGAGTACCTAAACTGACATACTCGATTCTATTTACCAATTGTGCATAAATCGAGGTTTAAGAGTAAACCTCTCTCAATGTCAATGAGGTGGGCAAAAATAGAAATTAATGTCGAACATATAACGTCCTCCGTTTTTTTAAGTCTTTAACATAACATGTTATTCCAGTTGCGAGACTATTAAAGGTAGTTTAAAAAATAATTAAAAAATATTAAACTACAAGTAAACAAAAAAAGCACACTGCTATTTTGCAATATTATGATATTGTGTCTTTTTTTTATAATAATGGAAGGCAAACAAGCAGATGGATTTCCTGACGGTAAGAAATTCACGCCGCTTAAAGACACCAAAGGTGGTAATGGTGCGTTGCCAATCTGAGCCTCGAGCAAAAGTAAGTTTATCGGCTACCTTGCCCTCCGACGCTATGGCGGCAGGAATAGGTAAGGTGGTGGTACCAATCCGGGCGAGTCGCTGCAAAACTCTACCAACTAGTAGGATATAACGGTGTTAGTAACGTTTAGCCTATGCTCGCCTTTTACGAGCTGCCTGGCAGGAAGGTAGATGGTCTATTCTGCAAAGGAGCCCGGACCAACACGGGGAAACATCGAAGTCGGTCAAATGTGAGTAAAGATTTCTTCAATGTAAAATTAAATCTTGCACAGGCATATCTGTGTGTTTAGGCTAGTTCAACACTGTACTTATTTTCACTCATTTTTCAAGCGGAAATAAGATAACAGACAAAAAATTCGCTTATTTGTAGCTGTCAGTTTATTATCTTTCATAACATTAATATACCTACAATTTGTGTACCAACATGACGTGTTGTAATAAAATGGCAGTTATTATTCATTTTGATATTTTTGTGTTCTTATTGGCTAGTCTGAGACTGTCACTTTGCTTGTATATTATTATAATTTCTGTCTGACGACTATTTTTGCTCATACTGCTTTTTAACAAACGTGGGTTTAATACATTATCCTGATATAATGAAAAAGTCAAAATCACATCAATAATAAACTTCACGACCAGGTAGGCAGAGGCATAACTATGCCCTAGTTTAGTTTATGGCCACGGTTAGCTGAAAACACTAAGTCCCACATTGTGATAGGTAGCTAGCCGATCCCCAACCGGGCACACATCCAATCCCGAGCAACATTTTTTTAATAGAAAAGCGGAAAAACCACGTTTTCTTTCTATTGCCCGAACCCGGGAATCGAACCCGGGACCTCATGAAGTCAAGTCCAACACCTGGACCTTTACACCACAGAGGCGTTTTTTTTATTACAATGGAAGGAAAACAAGCAGACCTATTTCCTGATTGTAAGAAATTCACGTCGCCTAGAGACAGTAAAGGTGGTAATGGTGCATTGCCAACCAGAGGCCGGGATGTTAGGCCTCGAGCAAAAGTAAGTTTACCGGCTACCTTACCCTCCGAACCGGAACACGTCAACGGCAAACATTGGACGTTATGATGGCAGGAGTAGGTAAGGCGGCGGTACCAATCCAGGCGAGTCGCTGCGAAACTCGACCACCTAGTAGGATGTCGCAATATTACACAATAGTAATCTCAATATTTGAAATTATTTTTCTGAAACAACTTTTCTATTTTGTATTTATTTAACAGGCCATATAGGAAACGAGCATTATTATTCCGGTCTAGATATCCAAGAGTGTCCAATTTTATTGAAAAATGTGTTGAAACATTTATTGCTTCGATTTTTTCTAAAAGTCTAGTTTTTACCTATACTTTTTATGTATTCGATTTTTTCGTTTTTAAACCTGTTTAAAAAAAAACATTTAAAAAAACGTTCTTCCATGGTTAAAACGATTAAATCTCTGAGAAATCGATAGAAATACTCAACTTTTGTGTATGTAAATAATTTCGCCTCTGTGGTCTAGCGGTCCGGGTTTTGGACTTGACTTGACGAGGTCCCGGGTTCGATAGGCGGGTTGGGCAGCAAAAAAATGTGGTTTTTTCAATTTTCTAATAAAAAAAAATTTGCTCGGGGATTGGAAATGTGCCCGGTTTGCGATAGTCTTGCCACCCATCACATTATGGGACTTAGTTGTGGGTGCCCTGGTTGTGCCTCTGCACATAAAAATATTTGGAAGCAAGAATAGATAAATGCACGTTTGCATCCTAGCCTCCAGCTAACTCAGCATTCCACAGATGTCCACAAACCTTGTACATTACTTATCAGCATGGGGAGCTTTGGTACCTTGGCTTAGAATGACGAGTGGCTAACCTACACGCCTAGCTACACCGACCAACCGCGAGGCTCGGGTTCGATTCCCGACGGGGCAGACATTTGTGTGATGAACATTTAGATGTCTGCATTTCCAGGTCTGGGTGTTTATTAAATTTATTCTGGTATCTATTTAAGTAGAAATACTTGTGTGTAGAAATATTTCAGTATTAGAATCGTTGAATAACAACCATAACACAAGCATATAATATGCTTACTTTGGGGTTAGATTCAATTTGTGTGACTAGTTATTTATTTATATAGATTATGATTTCCTATCAGCTCTGAAAATATTTGGAAGCAGGAATAGATAAATAAATGCACGTTTACATCCCAGCCTCCAGCAAACTTAGCATTCCACAAACGTCCATAAAGCTTGTATATTTCTTGTCAGCACGGGGAGCTTTGTTACCTTGGCTTAAAATGACGAATGACCACATTAACTGGCACGACTGCGGTCATATTTACCCATGCCATTAGCTACAATTACTTAAGCCAATTAGGTGGCAGGTGGTGACAGTTGGTCTTTATTATTTGTATTTTACATATAATCATTGCTATAACACGCGGTGTCCCCTGCTTTCAATATTGTATCCAAGTAAATCCTCATCAAAATTGGTCCATCCGTTCAAAAGATATGATGCCACAGACAGATAGACACACATAGACACGACAAACAAATAACTTCTCTTTTTCCGTTATGCTTTAAAAATGATTAATAAATTGGTCCAAAATACTCTACTGAATTGAGGTGTTAAGGCTCCATACTTAGTCAGCCAGAAGAGCCAATCAGCGCACTCCCCCTTTCCATGATTACTATGAAATATTGCGCTCAAAAGTAAATGTCTTAAGCGCCAAATCACTATTTTTGACACTATAAAAGTAATTTGAAAAAAAATATAAAAACTGAAACAGTTATCTTTTAAGAATAATACTTTTCTATGTTTATGTTAAATCTGGTGTCGATATTTTCATAATTGAAGTAGACAGATGGGTTTTGCTTTCAAAAAAGGGTTAACTTTTTGATTTTTTTCTATCGAGCAAAGTGAAATGAATCGTGTTTTGGAAACACTAGTCTTATAAAGCATATTAATGTTAATCTTGTGTATTTTTGACGCCAAGATCCATAATTGCTTTGTATGAAAAAAACAGTATATTGCTGACGTATTTTAGCATACATGGCCCCTTAAATTTATTTTTATACTAACCGATCCGGCCAACTTTGTATCGCTTGACATTAACTAACGATTTGTATGATTTGAAACATAAATTAAATTTTTTTTTGCAATTTTCTCAGATTTTTTTCTTTATATGAAGCTTCCCCGATCAATAAAATGTAACATAAAAAAGTTTCTTAAAATTAGTCCATCCGTTCAGACGTGATGCGATGAACACGCGAAATGGGGATTCATTTTTATAGAAGGTTTTTGTATGTTTGTTACGTGATTATTCAGTTAATAGCCAACCGATTTTGATGGTTCTTTTTCAGAAATATAGGTCATGATTTCGAGGAGGTTCATATTAATTTTATCATGATCCGACTAGTGGTTTGATACTGGCATACATTTTTCACTCTTGCATGATTATGTGTAAATCAAAAACTACTATTAAGATCTTGATGAAATTTACGTGAGACCATTTCTGAACCATTTGCTATCTTTAAAAAAAAAACGTGACTTGGTACCCAATGTAATGTCAAAGTCGGTTTTTGCAGTTATCCTGCCCTTAATTATTAGCACCAACCTAATGATTAACGACAAAGAGTATAAAAATACTGCCTAATAAGAGGCGGATCTTCCATAGATATATAGCAAAATCTAAAGGCATTCAGATTTAAGCCAACTAGTGTCATATGATTTAGGTGAATAAAAAACACAGCAAACTTAATACTTTTATTTTTTATATGAATGTTGCGCTAAATTGACTAATGAGTTTTTGTATTAGAAAGTTCTTCTTCTTTCTTTAGGTTCTGGCCTTCACGTTAGTATTTTGCCATTAGCCAAGTAGAAATTTGCATCAAATTTTATATCCGTTTTAAACAATTATAATTAGCCATCAGTCATAAGTCGTCAGTAAGTCATGTTAGGCTCTTGGGTAAAGTGGTGGCCTCATTACTCAAGCTTATGTAATGAGATTTGGCGGAAACGAGGAAATACACGATACGCTATTTTTTTCATGATCATTTCATTTGTGCACTTTCACTGAACAAAACTGTACAAAATGCCACCAAAATTGACTAATTTCACTCAATATCAATACGAAATTCAATAATTATAAAAAAAACTTCGAGCATCTTTTCTCTCGATGGCGCCAAAATTCTATTCGAAAGTCAGTGCTACAAACTGATGAAATAAAGAAAGAGCAAGTTTTACGAATATAACGGTAGTTTAATTAAAGTGACAAATGGCTATAAAAGCCATCACGCCAGCGATCACATTTGCTGCTAATATGCCATTAGCTACAAACTAAGCCAATTTTGTGTAAGTAGATGCTCGTGTTTAGTTGTAGAGGCTGCGTTCCGATCTGGTGATACATTTTAGAATAATATAGACACAACTATCTATTGAATTTCTATGTGAAATAAAACATTTCCATTTTCTTATAATTTCTTTATATTTTGGAGAATTAAATAGTACTTTCTGGTTCAAAAAACTGTTGGAGACTCAAAATTATAATTCCGTTAGTTCGTCCGTTCCATCCCTCGTAAGAAAAAAAGGATTAGTTTATTGTCTGTCCGTCCGTCTGTATGTTAATACCATTTTTCTCAAAAACGTTTAGAGGTATTAAAGCGAACATATCAAATACTCAAGTTTACTGTTCCTTGGGGTTGTGAAATAATCAAACTTCAAAGCCAAAGCAATCAAAATTCGATTCATATTTTCAAAAAAAATTGAAAATCGTAAGAGAATTAAAGCTGAACTCAGAATTGGGTACGAAAATACGTTTCATAACACCGATAAAAAAATATGTGCCTATATATGTACCTATAATGAATATATGAATATAATGAAAGAAATATGTATGAATATATGCACCAGAGTGTAGCGATTTGTGAACTTTTTTTACTTATATACCTACAAGTTCGTAAGTAACCATCGGTGCGTGAGCCCGACTCGCACTTTGCCAATTTTTAAGAATAAAGTGAAAAGAACCATTCGTTACGTTAAAACAAACATATACAGTAGTACCATACTATTTAAATTATGCGCTTCGGCTATATTCATCAAGCTTCGGAAATCCGAATGTATTTTAAAGAATCTATATGAAGTTATTATTACACATAATTAATAATTTCGCTTAAATTTGGATTAGGTTAGCCAATTTAAAATAAAAAGTATAAAGTGTAAAAAAAAGCAAAAAGTGTAAAGCCGAAGCGCATAATTTAAATAGTAGTACTGTAAATTATTACAGTTTTGAGGTATTTACTTTTTTCGCGGGAACCCATTTAGTTATCGAGATAAAAACTAAAAAGTAGCCTATCTCATTCTTCAACCGCCAACAGTCTTTAGACAAAAAATAATAATACGATGTAGTCACACTGCATAATGTGTCATGCAACAAGGATATAAATAAATGTAGATTGCGTCAAAAAATATATTGTAGTTTCTATAGCCCTGATGATGCTGTAATAGGCGAGACCGGAAGGCTAAAATAGGTATCAATAAAAAGTATATGCGGAACAGTATAACTTTCTTTTGTGAATATTAAGTACTATTCGACCTAGTGAAATTCGTATCGCCTAACTTTACTAACAATTTGAATTTGAGAAAAATAAAAGTATAATTTTTTTTATATTCCCTGCAACTTTCCCGGTTTTTTCTTTTTGTTTGTTTGAGCACTTTCACTGAACAAAATTGTACAAAATGCCACCAAAATTGACTAATTTCACTCAATGTCAACATTAAATTTAATAATTATGAAAATCTTTGACCATATTTTCTCTCGATGGCGCCAAAACCCCTAGTACCTACCTAATACTAACAAAAAAGAGTATATGAATACTACGTAATAAGAGGCGGATATTTCATAGATATATAGCAAACCCGAATTTTGTATGAAGTTTGGCTTAAGAGACACAAGATACTTGACAACAAGCAACAGACTCTGTTAAATATCATGGTAAAAAGGTATAACCTTTTTAATTTGAAAGTAAGTCTAAAGGCATTCAGATTTAAGGCAACTAGTGTCATATGATTTAGGTGAATAAAAAACATAGCAAACTTAAAACTTTTATTTTTTTTAATATAAATATTGCGCCTAAACTGACTAATGACTAATTTTCCCGGTTTTTTCTTTTCATATGATCATTCTCCTGATAATAACCAAAACAACAAAAATAGATGAGCAAAGTTGGTCCATGATGCGATGGCCACGCGAAACAGTGATTCATTTTTTTTATAATTGATAGACATTCTTAGTGTTGGTATGGATAAAACATTTTTTTCTCCGTTTTTTTGTTGTATATTGTGAAATAAAAAAATAACAAACTAAAAAACAAACCGGTCAAAAGTCCCAAAGAAAACATTTCTTACTATAAGCTAGAGATATATTGGTAAGCCGCCAAAATTTCAGAGATTATTAGTGTTGAACTAAATTAAAATATGATGAACTTTATGATAAATGAACCAGAAACTACACTTTTACCTTAACCTTTAAAAATTATGTCTGTTACTAAACTTGACCTTGTGTAGACTCTTGACATGAAGCTGGTTTCCAAGTCAAGTGCTATTGTAGTACTCACCTATTATTCGTTACTAAAAGTGCCTTGTTTAAATATAATATTAAAATAACTGAAATTCAGGTTTAAATACCAACTATCAAGAAACTAAAAACGCATTGTTAAATGTAACTTAAATACAAACACCTGAAAATCATTAGATTTTAAACAAAAATAATAGTAATAATCAAAATTCTTTTATCTAGATGAAATTTCTAAGGTTACTTTACCAGTTTTGGGGCCGGGATGTGTAGAATATACTATACATCTTCCTGTCAGACAGCTCGTATGAGGCATCAAAGTTTGAACAGATACGACCTATTACCAACATGACCACCACTAGTAAAGTGGCGTGCCATAACTCGTTTGTATTTTGTTCCACCGTCTTACCTTTTCTGCCGCCATAATTACAGTTGCATGTTCCGGTTTACAGGATAGAATAGTCGGTGGACTTGCAAAATTTAGTTTGGACACAGGAACAGCGAAGCACTATTAGCCACTGTTAAATCTTACCATTAGAAGAGTCGTGTATTTGTTCGCTATTTTATTAATTAAAAAAAAGACTTAAAAAGTACAAATGAATTGCCTGCTCTATTGTGGAAGTCATATGAAATTTTTTCCTTTAGATATGCCCCTCGACCGCCTCGTTTGATCGAGGGGCTAAGTGTATACGCCTAACTTCACGGACCAACCGCGGGGCTTGGGTTCGATTACCGACGGGGGCATGCATTTGTTAGATGTCTGCATTTCCGGGTTTAGGTGTTTATTAAATTTATTGTGGTATATATTTAAGTACTTCAATGTATTAGATATGTTGACTAACGCCCATAACACAAGCATATCATTTGCCATCTTTGGGGTTAGATTCAATTTGTGTAACTTGTTGTCGGATATTTATTTATTTATTTTACTTCCTATGTTTTAAATGCTGTCGTATATTTAAATCGTGTTTTGTTTCAGTATTGGCGGTGTGTTAATGGCGAAGGAGTGCAGTTTACCTGCCAGCCTGGCACCGTGTTCAACACCATGTTAAACGTTTGTGACTGGCCAGAAAATGCAAACCGAGATGACTGTCAACAATAAATTAAAATACGTTAAGGGTTGTTTCTAATCGTAAACGTCTTTAATAGTCAAGCACTCATGGATGCTGCCTAAGTCGGAAACAAAAAATCATAAGTCTGGATATGGTATCCCATATTAGATTCCATAAGAGAAGAAGTGTAAAGTACGTTATGCCCAATGCACTATAGTTACGAGTATAAAGTCAAATTACAATTTTTGATAGTATTTGTTAAATAGAAAGTATCGCTATTACAAATTATATGTGTTGATGTCAGATGTCGAATGATTTTCAAAAATAAAATCTAAAAATACATGTTAAATAAAACTTATCCGTCACAGTTACGTGTTAAAGTGTATTTTATTAGACAGTTATTTTTAATCCATTTAATTAGCAATATTAATCAACAATGATCATGAAATCAATAGGTGATTATTCAAATTTCCTCATGTCAACTGTAAATATTTTATCGTTAAGCAATACCTCATTGCCATTGTTTAACGTAATTGTAATATTCTATCAACATTTACTTTAAAGTAATGAGGTTTTGGACTTTATGTTCGTTAACGTTACGCTTATGTGAAACAACCCATCCTTAAGGCGATATCAAATAGTTCACTTTGCGTTCATTTTTAACTTTTACTTTATTTCTATAATCATCCATTTTAAAGCTTTATTCACAAAGATTGACAAACATGGATGCCATTTATACAAATATAAAATGATTTATTCACAAAAAGCCATACAAGTGAACTGTTCGATTTTACCTTTTACAATAAGACTATTTATTTTAAAGTTTCTTAAATTAAGGAGTATTTTACCAACGTAAATAAGACATAAGCCACTTACATATTCAACAATACGACTATTTGAATTATTACTTTCTACCTATTTCATAAGACATAAGCCAAGTACATATTTAAACAATAGGACTGTTTGAACTTTTATTTCTGCAGATTTCAACAAATGCTTTGTTACTTTTGTTGATAAAACAAGTAACATTGAAATGAACTAAATCCTCATTCTGAATATAAATAAAATAAAGCAAAGAGGTAACAAACTTAAATTCTTGGTTTTAGTAAAGACTTTGAAAAACGTAAGTACAAGGGGTTAGCAAGTTTAATAATATTTTTATGTAATCTTTGGTTTTAGCGTTACACATTAAAACTAACATTGTTTAATTTTTCAACACAAAAAACCAAATTATTATACATGCATAAAACATAAAAAAACGTGGTTTGACGAATGCAGTTGGTAGTACTGAAAATATATTGGCGTTACGGTGCAGGTCAGAAACCGCAAGAAGCAAAGTTTAAAGTTGTTAACAAGCTAGCTATTTTGAAAAACGTGGCATAATTTGTTTTGTTTATATTAATATATCTTATTATTAAAATGTAAAACGATATTGCTCCTACAGTTCGTTTACGTTAAAATGGTGACATCACCCACCTGCTAACAGCTTTGACCAATAATTATATTTAAAAAAATATAACTTCTATTATAATTTATAATTTGCTACAATTTAATTGGTTGCTAGGTTAGTGACGTCACTATTTTCAAAACGAACTAACGTTCATAAACTCTCGATGCATTTTATTTTGTGTTCATTTGTAAATATAGAATGTAAATATTTAAAACAGTTTCGATAATGTTTTGCAGTATATATATTTTATATCCTTTCAAATTAAGACTAAAAGTTATGAACTCTTACTTAATTTATAAGTTAAGTTTTAAGCGTTTCAGGAAATGATTGGAATGTATTTAGTAAACTTAATTCTTTGTTAAATTCAAAAATCTAAGTTTAAAACGAAATGCTAAAACACTGATTGATACTGTTTTAAAATAAAAAAAAAGCTTAAATATACAGGTTTTTGGAAATTAGTTAAAAATGCAGAAAATTGAAAAATGCTCAATTTAATTTAAGATGTAAGTAAGAATGAAATACAAAATTATATTTGTTTTTTATTTGCATTTCAACACTGTTTTCTCTTTCAGCCTCATATTTAATAGCGTACAAATGTTAGGCAAACTTTTATAGTTCTAAGTGTAATGGTTCTGGTTGTACCTCTGCCTACCTCTTCGGGGATATGGGCGTGAAGATACTTTTTTTATTTCTAATTCTGATTGTCTATGATTTAATAGGAACGTAGAAATATGCTTGCTATTACTGGTATATTTTCGCCTCCGTAGTCTAGCAGTCCAGCGCTGGACTTGACTTCTAGAGGTCCCGGGTTCAATCCCCGGATCGGGCAACAAAAAATAAAATAAAATGTATACTTTCAATTTTCTAAAAAATGGGATTGGATACGTGCCCGGTTGGCGATGATTGTAGGACTTAGTGTCTTTGGCTAATCATGAGTGCCCTGGTTGTGCCTCTGCCTACCACTTTGGGGATATGGGTGTCCACCATTTTTTTTCTTTACTAGCTGCTACCTGCGGCTTCGCCCGCGTTTTCACAGAAACCCGGTGTGCGATCGGGATTTAAAATAGCCTATATATTAATCCAGGTCACAATCTATCTGTCTTCCAAATTTCAGATAAACCCGTTCAGCCATTCGAGCGTGAAAGAGTAACAAACATCCATACATCCATACTTACAAACTTTCGCATTTATAATATTAATAGGATGATATGATGTTATGTAACTTTGCTGCCTATCTGAAGCTATAATGATAAGACTAGCCTAAAAAAGAAACGAAGGACCAGCCTAAAAAACAAAACATCACATGAATCTCAAACATATTATCTAGATGTAGGTATGCTGGTTACATTACCTTCCTCAAAGGAACACAATAGCTCATATTAATGTCATAGTGGCAGGTATATGTAAGACGGTTATGCCATTCTGGGAAATCCACAATGACTAAAAGATACATACATACATATCGTTACGCCAAGTCCCTTACGGAGTAGGCAAGGTAGACTAAAAGATGATACTGGAAATTTTAATCATCCATTTCAGTTCTTTGGGTGTTTTAGAATAGAGAAAGAAGCCTCTGCTTGAACTCATGTCTTTAACTGTAGGTATGCATGTCAAATTTTATCTGAATCCGTGGCTTAGCCGTGAAATGTAACAAACAAACAGACTTTCATATTTCTATTTATACCTAGACGTTTGTCGCGACTTTGTCAGTGTAGAATTGATAAGATTTTCAAACTAATTTCTTTGTCACCTCTGTGGTCTAGCGGTTCAGTTGTCGGACCTGACTGCATGCGGTCCCGGGTTAAATTCCCGGGTCGGGCAATAAAAAGAAAATTGGGTTTTTCCAATTTTCTAATAAAAAAACGTTGCTCGGGATTGGATATGTGCCCGGTTGGCGATTGGCTTGCCATCTATCACATTGTGGGGCTTAGTGTCTTCGGCTACCTCTTCGGGGATATGGGCGTGAAGATACTAGTATTAAACTAAATTTTTAATTTTTACGGTTCCGTAGCTTGAAAGAAGAAACAGAACCTTTTTAGGATTACTTTGTTATCCATTCGTTAGTTTTTTTTATGATATTGGTAGGCGAACAAGCAGACGGATTTCCTGATGTTAAGAAATTCACGGCGCATAGATACACCAAAGGTGGTAATGGTGTGTTGCCAACCTGAGGCTGGGATGTTAGGCCTCGAGCAAAAGTAAGTTTACCGGCTACCTTACCCTCCCAACCGGAACACGCCATGACGTTATGGGGGCAGAAAGAGGTCAGGCGGTGGTACCAATCCGGATGAGCCGCTGCTAAACTTTGACAGTGAGCCTATACTCGCCTTTTACGAGCTGCCTGACAAGGAAGGCAGGTAGT
>NJDC01001015.1:13384-36688 GCA_002245475.1 Calephelis virginiensis
GGAATGAGCTTAAGAAGTCATTATGTCGGAGAAAACGAGTTAGCTGATCATGAACAATGTGTGGAGCACATTGTTCATGATCAGATAACTCGTTTTCTCTACACTTTGGATAGAAAAGGCAGTATGGGGATAGGACGAAAGTCAGAAGGGCTCAAAAGATGTGATTTTTTGGAAGCGGAATGACCTTTGCCTTTTTCCACACTGAAGGGAACACCTGAGACGATAAGGAATGATTAAAAAATTATCTTATAACAGGAAGGATGTGAGGGAGGATAAGCACAATCATTTTGGAACACAATCCGTCGTCGCCGACACACATTAGGTCCATCTCATCAGCGGCAGCTGATGAGATGGACCTAATGTGTTTTTCGACTTTCACTTCTGGAACTGCCATAAGCGAGAAGGTACAAAACGGGCGTGAAATTAATGATAGATCTCTAAGAGTAGCAAATTTAGTAGAGCTGTTAATAACTAGCGGTGGAGAAGAAAAATGTGAGTTCAGCGTATTAAGGTCAAGACAACTGTTGTTAAAAACAGGATCCTTACTAATCCCTTAAGATTTTAAAAAGCGCCATTTCTCTTGGGAGTTGGATTTTGCGAATGTCTCGCCGATGTAACGCCGTCTTGCAAAACGACACATTTTGTTGCAAATATTCCGAAAAACCCAATACCGATCAAGATGATCATCTGTAGGATGTTTTTTGTAACACCTATTTGCCCTATCTCTTGCCGACATAGCTTTTTTGATTTCTTCTGAAATCCAAGGAGATGGCTTATGCTTTTTCCTCAGCTTTTTAAGGGGATCGTGACGATCAAATAAACTTAGATTAGTAGAATTAAAATAGGAGATATCAGCGTCAATGCCACAAGCCTCAGATACGGGAGACCAGTCAATGGTAGATAAATCTTCAGCCAGACAGTCTGAGTTAATATTCTTCAAAGAACGTCGGAAAATTAATTCGGCATTTCTTTTGGGGGAACGAACGCGATATGACAAAAAGATGAGATCGTGAAAAGAAAAACATGACGAAAATTGCCCATGTCTTGAGACCAAGCTGAGATACAATAATAAGGTCCAATAGAGAAGGGGTTGCAGGTAATGGAAGGATATTGAGGTTATACCAGGGTATTAAATTACAGAGCTTGGCTGCCCGATTGTCTTTTTTTAAAAGACATGAGTTATAATCCCCCATGAAAAGAATGGGTATATTCCCAGTTTCCTCCGAACGAAAAAGTGGAAATTTTTGTCGCATCTTCCCCCGAATTCAAAATCGGGGGAAAGTGGGAACAAATTCGTCACATCTTCCCGCGAAATATTATTTAATTTCTAAATCCATTTCGCGAACTAAAATCGTACTACTTGTCTACTGGTATTAACAAAATAAACTTGAGTATTTTACACGAATGATTAAAACATAGCTTGGTTAGGCATACATTTTTATAATAAATAAACGATTTTGATAAGGTAGCGATTCTTTCACTTTTAGAAACAGTTGCAACTAGCAACAAATAAAGTAATGTTAAACAGATTTCGGAGTTCTATCTAAAATAAAATTATCTTCACGACCATAGCCCCGAACAGCTAGGCAAGAGGCAGAACCAGACAGACACTAAGTCCCACAATGAGATAGGTGACAAGTTTATCGCCAACCGAATACATATACGAATAATCACAGAATAGCCATATTGATTAGATTCGTTATAAGTATCTTACTTTAAGATTTGTCTTACTATTGTAACAATAACTATATAAAATCAATAATTAGGTAAATTAATATATTATACAACCTAGTGATTTATAAGATTTTTCTAAAAATATTTTCATACTTTCGTACCTATATTTACTTTATTTTTGTTGAATAATTGTTGATGATTTTATACAGTTATAGTTACAATTTTTAGGACTGATCTTAAAGTACCATATTAATAAATAAAAAAGCTTTTTCCAAACTTTTTTTTGATAAATCATAAACTTATTTAAGATAGAACGCTGAAACCTGTGTAACATTACTTTATTTGTTGCTAGTTACAACTATTAATTTCTTATAATTGAAACAGTCGCTACACTACCAAGATGGAAAATACATTTGTCGAAGAGATGATAATATCACACACACGCGGGCCGAACGGGAACCACGGGACTAGTAGGCCGAGAGCTCACAACTTGAGGATAGTTAGTGAATAATTCAGAAATATCAAAACAAAGCCGTAACACCTGATCTAGTCGTACAACCACATCGTAAACCTCATAATAATAAACAATAGAGTACTCACCACACTGTTTACAAACATAACCACAATCACGCACAAACAACTATAGCGGACACCCATTTGTTACTAAACAAACCATCAAACATTGGAGTAAACCTGCTACTATGACAACACTACGTAAACACGTCACGGTGTTCGTGCTTACGCGAACGCTAAACCCCCGAAGGGGAAAGAAGGGCTCCACCTCACCCTTCTTAACGTGAGTGCCGACCGAATAATGCACTCCCCGGACGACCCACATCCTGGGCCCCAAGATCCCAATTGAATTAACAATTGCGACCTAGAAGTGTCTCTTTGTCAACCTATGACAGGGAGAGACTATTACCACTGGCGACCTCCGTACTAGACAGTGGTCCAAAAACTGAGAGACGTGCGCAAAGCATGTTTGCCGCAATATGGCAGCGCTAGAGTTAATATACACGTGGCCGCGGTGAACGGACCAATAAGAAACGAGTTACTTGCTAATGCGCCACCTGTTGTGCTAATGAGACAACTTTATTCATGACTTCCCGACAAACGGACCAATAAGAAACAAGTTACTTGCTAATGCGCCACCTGTTGTGCTAACGAAGCAACTTTATTCATGACTTCCCGATAAACCGACCAATAAAAAACAAGCTACGAGAATTCCTATGCACCTGTGGCGCCAAATGTACTAATGACCACAATATCACAACTATGCTTTGTTCATGACTTTCCGACGTTACAAGCGGATGCGCCACACGTTGCACCGACGACACTTATGACCACAGATATTACAAAATAAGTATACTAGGTCATGACCTTCAGACACATTTTTTATTTTGTTATAAAAATGTATACTTAATCAAACTTTGTTTTAATCATTACTGTAAAATGCTCAAGTTTATTTCATCAATACCAGTAGACAGCAGAGCGATTTCAGATCGCGAAATGGATTTATTATAATTAAATAACATTTCGGGGGAAGATGCGACAAAAAATCCCATTCGGGGGAAACTGGGAATAGAACGAAGAATGTCAGTGTACATGGGACAAATAAACATTGTGTTACACACATAAGAAGACTTCTTTCCACACATAATTTTCCACACATAAATATATATAAAGTCGTGTACCCACCCAACCATTCAAGTCACATACATAATAACTCTTTCATTTCCTTCAACCATATCCAGAACATCCCTCACAGAATCCCAGAACTTTTCCAGGTCATGAATCGACGACGAGTTTACCGGAGCATAGGCCGCTACGACAAAAACTCGCGTGACTCCCAGCTTAATACGGACCCAGAGCTGTCTCGGACCAACCAAACCATACTCTCTCAGGCCTAAGGCTACGCGAGAAGATAAGATGATACCTACCCCAGCGCTGGCGTGATCGCTCTGTGATACACCTGACCACAGAGTCAACCTGCAACTGGGGAGATCAAAAGTATCACTATCCTTTCGCTTAGTCTACATTACATTCAGTAAATCCAGGCATCTCTCATACATTACATCAATCAATTCATTCATCTTCGCTTCCATTCCACCTCTAACATTCCACGTGCCTATTTGACACTCTTCACTCCTCGATTCGCCTGCACGGGCTTGGCGTGATGGTCTGATACAGTATTTAACTTGAGACCAGAGGTGGTCATAAACTTCGTATACAATCACCATATTGTAGTCAAAATGAATTACAATACACAAACATAAAAATCTCCTTTCACAATGTTTGAGATAAATTCCCAAAGTATTGAACAGATTTTGATAAAAAATATACTGTGTGGTATAATTTGGTCAAACTAGAGATTTTGTAGTTTTATCTTTTTACCTAAACAGGTTCCCAAGGGAGAATCGGAAAAAACTTTATTCACTTTGACCATACAAATGGTACTTGTGCATGACGAGAATTAAATAATCATTGGGGACAGCACCTAGTTATCAATATAATAATTGTTATGAATAATAGAATACTAATAAATATTACAGGGGGTTATCATAAGCTATTTAAGTAATATTCTAATTGTCATCAGAGAAAGACAACCTTATAATGTATATCATAAAGGTGCTTTTATAAATGGAAATTCAGCAACATGGAAATAATACTGTTTTAAGCACTCATGGTACCCAACCTTAGACAAGTTACACCAATTGAATCTAACCCCAATGTAAGTAGATTATATGATTGTGTAATGGGTGTCAACAATTCTAATACGTAGAAATACTTAAATAGAATCCAGAATAAATATAATCATAAATGCACACATATAAATGTTCATCACACAAATGCCTGCCCCGTCAGGAATCAAACCCGAGCCTCGCTACGCTCGATGCTAACTCCTTGACCAACGGGACGGTCATTTGTGTAACATGATTATTCAGCCAATAAAGAACAGATTTTGATGGTACATTTTCGAAAGGAGTCAAAAAAAAATTTCATAAAGATCCGAAGTTTTGGAGTTATAGTTAATAACACGTAAATTTTCGTGTTAATCGACGAAGTGGTAAGGAAATTAGAGTCGGTTTTCTTTGCATTATTACTGTGCTCAAATTTTTAAAACTTAGTTGCTTATTACAACAATATAGTATTATTCACACACCTATATAGCACATATTATTATGGAAGGAAGTAAAAGATTACATTAGTTATGTTTTGTTAGATAAGGATTACGGTTTGTTAAATGGAATGTTTGACATCCATACAAGTATATTCATCACTAGCCCATTGGTGCCGATTCGCTTGGTACAAACTAGTCTAAACTAACCTACCATCAGATTTAGAGCTGTCTAATCACGTTTGGTATTCTGCTGTACACATCTAAACTAAAATTTTAGCTTGACAGATCTAAAACATTTAGGTTTTTTGTATTCTGATGTGCATGTTTTATGTCAATTTTCACCTAAAATTACAAATGTCAATTAAAATTTAGAGCGACTTTTTTAGAAGACGATTAAATTTAGTTTCCATATAAACTAGTGTTGTTTTATTATAATTGATTGTTAAGTTATCGTAGAGGAGCTGAAAAAATATTTATTTGCGGACTATGAGTGTTACAAAGATGTTACAAAATTATTTAAGCGTTCCTACATATTCTACCAACTTGTGGTGTGCAAATATTTTAATAGGTTTTTAATTATTTATTCACGATTTACTATTTACACACTGTTTTTTGTTTGTTTTGAGATTACATTATTATTTATTATTATATTTAGAATGTAAATTAATTTATCCCTATCTACCGTAAAACTACCAAATAGAAAATTTTATATCAGCATTGGTGTAGATTCGTCTAAAAAGTACCTACTTACCTACGAAATTATAATTTCATAATTCTAACATTAATTTAACATGATCGCCTCCGTGATCTAGCGGTCCAGGTGTTGGATTTGACTTCATGAGGTTCCGGGCTCGATTCCTGGGTCAGGCAACAAAATGAAAATCCGGTTTTTTTCAATGTTCTATTTAAAAATTTGATTGGATATGTGATCGATTGGTGGTAAGCTTGCCACCTATCACATAGTTAGACATGAAAATTTGGTACTGTGTTTGAAACCTTTTAGTATCTAATGCTGTATATTTAATAAAGATGCCTTTGATATCCCATAAATAAATCAAAGCCACATCTCAATTCCCAACCAGCTAAATATTTAAAGATGTTATTGCTACTATATTTCATTAGCATTAGGTACCATACTACATAAATGTAGGTGATTGATGTTCTCTTCTTGTAAATTTGAACATCTATTGTTTATTGCATGCGGCAGCATTTTTTACCAAACAAAAATAGGCAGTCTGTAGATGTCCTAACCATTGGTACCTACAAAAACTTTATTTTTTTTTACAAATTCACATGTTTACACAGCAAATTCTTAAAACCACAAACTGAAACGGTATGGCAGAGTAAGTCTTAGACTCGACATAAAATGCTGTTTGAATTTGGTCTATAAAGGACAGATATTGATATAAAAAAAGATAACAATAAATCACCCCCATGTTCCAGGAAGTCTTTCATATGTTACAACAGGATTTTATAATATAAACTGCTAAAAGGTAGGTATATGTGGTAAAATTGTTGATTTTTATTGTAAGTATATTAGAAATAAATTTACTTATAACATTCTGTTACCTATACAATGCAAAGCTCAAGTAATATCTTTGAACCCAAATTTCCCTGGTTTGACACACATTACAGCGATTCAGAGGCCCTTATTAACAAAAATATTACATTGGGTTGGTCTGGGTTTGTTGAGTTGAATTGACCAGGTGCCTCTGTACCAGGCTGCTCATAAGAGGCGAGCACAAATTATTTTTAACAAGATGAAGTTATGTAGTGCTGTGCAGCAACTTGCCAAGTTACCTGCCACTGCCACCATAATGGCTTGTTATTTTCTGCTCCGGACGGTAAGGTTACCTCTATACTTGCACAATAGCCTTAATATTCCAGCCACAGGGCAGCAACGCACATGTAATGTAACATTTATGGTGTCTAGGGGCCACATTTGTCTCTTACCATCAGGAGAATCCAAAGTGTGGACTGAAAAGCAACATTTATTAGTAATTTTAAAAAAAACATACATTCTTGAAATTTCTAATGACACTAATAGAAAGCATATTATCAAATCAGTTGGAAAAGCAAAAAAAAATGTGTATCTCACTTTTTTGTTATGGAATAGTGATGCTTATTCTTTATTATTTTTATTCTTGTAGGTTTCTGTAAAGTTAAATGTAAGTCTGAACAGACCTGCACATCCTCATGTGGACAAACTAGACATTTCTATCTTCAAGCAATATAGGCAAAATGTTCAAGTACTAACAATTTTGTATGGTATTTTGTATTGATAGATCACTATCTGCGACCAACACCAGACATACTCAGATCAATATCCATGTGATGTCCACATCTTCGTCATTTAGCAGAGGCGATATAAAAATAATAGGAAGGAACATAGTCAAAAATTTATTACAAAATTCAATTTCATATTAAAGGTATTCTTCTTGGTTTTTTCAGAGGACTTTGATGCTACTGCTCTGTATGAAGATATTAATTTTCTTTATATTTTGTTGACCAAGTACCTAATAAATTCTTGAAATCCAAATGTTTTCATTATAATTCTATAAAACTTAAATTTATAATTGTTTTACTAATAATACTTTAGGTAATAAGCACATATCTCTCCAGAAAAAACTTTGTCTAATAGACACCATAGATGTTATTCAAATCATTGCACGCATGTATGCTGTTTAGAGGCAGAGGCATTGGGCCTAATATGCAATTCTACTGGTTACCTGGATATAACAGAAATCTGTGTATGAGTATTATAAAAACAACCATATTATTATCGCCTCTGTGGTCTAGCGGTTCAGTTGTTGGACTTGACTGCATGAGGTCTCGGGTTCGAATCCCGGCTCGGGTAAAAAAGAAAATTGGGTTTTTCCAATTTTCTAAAAAAAAGGTTGTTCGGGATAGGATATGTGCCCGGTTGGCGATAGGCTTGCCACCTATCACATTGTGGGACTTAGTAGCTTTGGATAGTCGTGGGTACCCTGGTTGTGCCTCTGCCTACCTGTTCGGGGATATGGGCGTGAAGATACCTCTTCTACCATATTATTACAAGTAAGAGAGAAAAAGTAAGTAGAACAAAGGTAAAAAACAATTTTTCTCTCAAATGTTTGGACAGCAGTGGATTGGCCGTCATGGACCATCGCGATGGCCTGCGAGGTCACCGGATCTCACGCCATTAGATTTTTTCTTGTGGTGATATGTTAAAAATGGTGTTTATTCTACAGAAGTTGATTCTGTAGATGATTTAAAAAACAGAATAATCAGATCTTTTGACAAATTGAAGAATATGGCCAATAATGGCGACCTTTTATCAAGAGTGAGAAATAACATTATAAGACGATGTCATTTATGTGTTCGAGTCCATGGCGGACATATTGAAAATCTAAAAATTTAATATGAAACTAAGTGATTTAACCAAGTGAGTGTTATTAATAATTTCATAAAAAAAATTCGAGAACTGTGTTTATTTGGTGTGATTGTTTTGTTCAGCATGAATGGCGCCAAAAACATTACGACGCATGGGGTGGGGTGACGTGGGTACCAACTCGCACCGCGCTGTTGCCGCTTCTATCTTCGTACTCACAGGTTAGTGACCTGATAACTACAAATGATGTTCTATTTCATTACCATTTTTGTGCTATTTAGTTTGTTCGAAAAAAATTTTTTTTTTAATTTCGTTGTCAGGATTTATTTGATAGTGACAAAGTATTCCTATGGACTGTTGTTGCCTGTATTTTCATTTAATGTCGTATTGTTTTCTCCACGCTGTATAAGTACATATTATAATGTAACATCTGAAACCAATCTTCAAATAATATGTGCACATCTTACTATTCTACTAGGTACTTTCAATTTAACCCTTTTTTTTATAGAGTGGAAAATACCCCCGGATACCCACCGCTCTCGGGGGAGAACGGCGGGTTATGTCGGACTCGAACCGATTAAAAACCACACTATGACCTTCCTGCCGCCCGGCTAGGAGCGAGATGGGGTCGCGTTGGCATTCACCATCTCGCTCCGCGGCTACGGCCCGGTCCTTACCGGGCCTCCTCCTGCGCTAAAAGAGGAGCAACTCCGGCCACTAGAGTCGCCCCCCAGGCGTGCGAAGCCGTGCTGGCCAGAGCAAGTCCCCCGACTCCCCCTGGCAGCCCCGCACCGGAAGCACTTTGAAGGCGGATGAACCGCCTTCTCGCGCCCCCGGTCCGCCTGCGCCGGAGCGGGCCTGAGTTGGGATCGTCCTCCCGGGCCCGCTCCGCACTTTCAATTTAACCCTGTCTCAACCAGTTTCAATACTCAATTTTTCAAGTTTGAGTTGGTTTTAAAGTAACTTTTATTTGTCTTCATAAATGTTAGATTTTGTAATTTTATAATGCACCCTAATGTATTTAAATTACCAATCTCCCTCAACTCAAAAATCACTCTCAGATCAGTCTTTGGTGCTTTTTCATGTTTTAGGACACTTTAACTCGCATTTTGTACTGTTGTCTAGGTGGTAAAGTTTTGCTGAGCTTCTTATCAATCTACTGTTTGGTTAAACTTTTCGTTAACTCTAATACAGGATAGGATATCTGCTTCATTACCTGAAAAATAAACATGAATTAAGATAAAACACTAAAAAAAGCCTCTTAACATATAACAATGAAGTCCCAAACACTACAAACCTTTTGTTTCAACAATTTCCAAATTGTTAATTACTGTGGAGTATTTCAATAAAAACTTTATAATAAACTTCTCGTTGCTCTTTTCATTTCTTTTTAATTATGAATTAAAACCAGAAGATGTATATGAATTACAACTAAAATAAAGTATTTTGTTTGGTTTCACAATTTGTATTAAAATAGGTTATATTGTTTTCGTCCGATTGACTTGACAGTGATCGACAAAGACATTAAATTATATAGCCATGTCGTTATTAATTTAATAAAAACTTAAGTTGGGAAGCGAAAACAAAGACAGGTTGAATTTCATTTTCAATAAAACTTATTTATAGATTAGAAAATGCATAATTATTGTACTTGAAATAATACTTGTTTTCAAGTAATTTCTGTTTCATTCTTTCTGTTACCCATTCTCGATAATGGAATGTAATTCACGTGTAAACACAAGGACATCACTATCTATTCAATTTATCGCCGTCTTAGTACTATCAAATTAGAAACAAATTTTGGAACTATGGTGACAACGGAATACCATGTCTCTAAAATTAAGCTAATATAGAAAAAAATTAAGTTAGTTTAGCTTTAGCGGTGACACAACAAAATCGGCACTTAAGGATCGGCGGTTAAGGATAGCGCCCATTTGGACGGGGCGAAGCGTCTCGAGTCGGAGTGCATCACATTGCAAAGCACACTTTGGCGGGCCGGGCCGCATGGCATTGGTGGAGTTTTATTACTCAGTACCAAAGAGTAAAGAAAAAAAGAAGACTGGTAACTCTACTTTAAAATCGTCAAGTATGGAAAGTGGCGATTGTAGTAGTTTTCGGATAAAATTTTAGCGTTAAAATGTCATTATCACCTCTATTCATATTATTAATATCTCTTAACTTTCTTCTTTCACGATAGTAGGCCGCATCGGGGGATGGGTGTGGGATGCTGCGCAGAAATCCGCCACCATGTGACCCAGCACAGTGTGCGTTGCTCCATACAAAAATGTATGAAAGCGATCTACGCGGATTATAACGCTGCGATGCGCTCCGGCCTGTCCAAAATGTGCGCTATCCTTCACAAATTATTATTATTATTAAATGTAATAATTACCTGTGAATTCATGTTAAGACCGTTATTATTATTTAGTTTTGGGAAATGCATTGGATGAGGTCTTAAAATTGCCTCGCTTAATGGAGATTCAGCTAAATATTCCATTGCTTCGAATAACATCAATTCATTATTTATGAATGCCAATATTGTTCCCAACAACAGGTCTCCGGGCTTTAAGCATTTCATTGATTCCGTGAATGTAGTGTAGAGAGATATGCTAAATATTGAAACATTTTTATCTGCAACAATTACTTATTTTTTATGGTTGGAGTGTGAAAATTAGTATAGGTAGAATTTATTAAACACAATTATTTCTAGGGTTGGCATTTTTAAAGGAATATCGTAATTTGTGCCTCAGGGAGTAAAGTAGTAATATTTCTACCAGCATATGAAATAACCACCCAGCAAAAGGCGAGAATTATTGTTGTTTTTTCAATAAAAATCAATATCGAAAATTAGTAAAAAAGTAACGTTAGTTAGTTACAATAATTAATTATTAAGTCGGCTTAATTAAACACGTAATGTATAAACTATACCTTAATACTGCTCTGTAATTTACCTATGTTTTTAACCGACTCTAAAAAGGAGGAAGTTCTCAATTCGACTGCATGTTTTTTTTTGTGTTTGTTACGCGATAGCCATCAATAGCCATCCGATTTCAACGGTTCTTTTTTAGAAAGATGGGTCATGATTCCGAGGTGGTCCCATATTATCATGTTCTGACTAGTGGTTTTCGAAGTGTAACTCAACTGCTAGTAAGATGTTGATAAAATTTAAGTGGGACCACTTCGGAACCATTTGGTATCTTTCGATTAAGAAATATCTAATCGCGACGTGAAATAGTTGGAGTCGATTTTTGCAGTTTTACTGCACTTAATTATACCCAAAAGATTGCATCTAATAGGATAAGTACATATTGCAACAAAGATAATATTCTATAACACTTACTTAGCGGTGCTGGAACTTGCCTGACGTTGTGGACAAAGAAAAATCTGAGAAGTCTCTTATTTTCAGGGCCAAACTCCACCATCAAAATTTCTCCGACTCTCGGTAAATGTTTTGCATCTGGATTAGGTGACGCAACTTAAACAAAATATTTTTTGTCAGCAAAGAAACTTCCAAAAATATCCTAGTAAGGCTATCACAACCATATGGTATACTAGCGGCCCGCACCGGCTTCCTTCGGTTATGAAATATAAATATAAACCTTCCTCTTCAATCACTTTATCTACTAAAAAACCGTATCAAAATCCGTTGCATAGTTTTAAAGATTTAAGCATACCTATCTATCGAACGTAATAAGGGCTCCAAGGTGTTCGCTAGGGATTTGTCTATTGGCGAGACCCAACTGATAAAACTGAAGACCGAAAATGGCACCGTAATTTCAACTAAGGCTGCGATTTTGAGAGAGGTTGAGAAGTTCTATGGACAGCTGTACAAATCAACACAACCCGTTGTTAGTTTGGCTAAAGACCCTACAGCCAAGCTCCCCCGACATTACACCTAAGACATCCCGGACGTCAGCCTGTAAGAGATTCGGATAGCCTTCAAACAACTGAAGAACAATAAAGCGCCGGGGGACGATGGAATTACTGCTGAGCTACTGAGAGCGGGCAGTGTTCCAGAAGCGTGGACCAGAGGTGTGGTGGTTCTCTTTTTCTAGAAAGGTGACAAAACCTTATTGAAAAATTATAGACCCATCTCACTTCTGAGTCACGTTTACAAGTTGTTTTCAAGGGTCATCACGAAACGAATATCACGCAGGTTGGAACCTGCCAAACAAGCCGGGTTCAGTAAAGGCTTATGGCACCGTAGACCACATTCATACGCTGCGCCAGATTATACAGAAGACCGAGAGTGTAATCGGCCATTATGTCTAGCGGTTGTGGACTACGAGAAAGCCTTCGATTCGGTTGAAACATGGGCGGACAGCACCGCCCATGTTTCAATTACAGCGGTTTCGCATCAACTATCGATACATCGAAGTGTTGAGGTGTTACTACGAAAAAGCCACTATGTCGGTCCGATTACAGGATCAGAGCTCGAAACTGATCCAGTTACAGAAAGGTGTGAGACAAGGAGACGTTATTTCTCCAAAACTGTTCACTGCTGCACTGGAAGATGTCTTCAAGCTTCTGGACTGGAAAAGACTCGGCATCAATATCAAGAATACCAACAGCGAGTACATCACTCACCTTCGATTCGCAGATGATGTTGTAGTCATGGCGGAATCGCTGGAAGACTTGAGCAAGATGCTCGGTGACCTCGACAGAGTTTCCCAAAGAGAGAGACCTCGATAGAGGTGGGTCTTAGGATAACTTGGACAAGACGAAAGTCATGTCCAACGTTCATGTTGCACTTATACCAGTTCATGTTGGGAACTCAATTCTTGAAGTTATTGATCAGTATGTATACCTAGGTCAAACTGTTCAGGTAGGTAAATCCAACTGTTCAGTTAGGTAAATCCAACTACAAGAAAGAGATCGATCGCCGAATCCAACTCAGATGGGCAGCGTTCGGGAAGCTAAAGGGTATCTTCTTGTCCAAATTACCGCAGAGCCTAAAGTCGAAAGTCTGCGACCAGTGTGTGTTACCAGTGATGACATATAGAACTGGGACTTGGCCATTAAATGTGGGCCTCTTAAATAAGCTCAGAGTCGCTCAGCATGCTATGAAGAGAGCTATGCTCGGTGTTTCTCTGTGAGATATGATCGTAATTCGGTGATCCGCAAGAGAACGAGAGTAACCGACATAGTCCAGAAAGTCAGAAAGCTGAAGTGGCAATAGGCAGCCCACATTGCTCGCAGAACCGACAACCGCTGGGGAAGAAAGGTTCTCGAGTGGCGACCAAGCACCGGAAGACGTAGTGTTGGACGACCTCCCACCTGGTGGACTGATGATCTGGTCAAATCGCGGGGAGTTGCTGGTTACAAGCGGCTGGTGACCCTGATTTGTGGCGCTCTTTGGGGGAGGCCTAGTTTTTGGGGGAGACATTGTTTTATACTATCTAGTGACTAGTGATATATGACAGAGTACACACACCCACGCACACACGCACGCGCGCACACACACGCACACACACACACACACACACACACGCACACACACAAGCAAGCCAGCGCCGACACCTTTTCTACATTTATGTTTTTGGTGGGTATTCTTCACAAAAATAAAAATACAGTAGCTACTCAATCACTCACTACACTGTATACAAACATTGCCAAACTCTCTCACATACAACTATCATTTGCTAAACAAATCATTGTAAACATTGTAATAAGAGTTCTACTATGACAACACTACAAACACTACGTAAACACTTCACAGTATGCGTGTCTAAGCAAAACTCTCCAAGGGAGAAGCAGCTCTCAGCGTGAGGGCCAACCAAATAATTTACCCTATGGAAGGCCTAACACCCGGACCTCGAATCATAATTGAATAAAGAATTACGATCCTGCAGATTCCTTATGTCATAATGTGATAGAGATAAACTTTTACCAGTGGCGGCCTCTGTACTAGACAATGGCCCAAACACTGCAAGATTTACACAAAGTAGTCAAAAGAAACATGGTTGCTACGGTTCAAATGGTAGTAGCGGCTATAAATGAATCAACAGAAATGTGTTAATTAATAATGAACCAACGATTGCATCAAGTGCTATGGGAACGATACTTATGACTACAATTCTACAAATAGGTATAGGTACTTGTGACTTCCCGAAATAAGCAAACAGATAAAAAAACATGTTTCACAGGAGCGCCAAGTGCTACACCATACTCATGACCTTACGACATATATAAAATTAATCCCAATATTAGTTATTGTAAGGAGAGGAAAGACTGGCAAGCCTATCGCCAACCGGGTATATATCCAATCCCGAGCAACGTTTTTTTTAAATAGAAAATTTGAAAACCCCAATTTTCTTTTTGTTGCTCGACCCGGGAATAGAACCCGCGACCTCATGCAGTCAAGTCCGACAACTGAACCGCTAGACCACAGAGGTAATTGTAAAAATAAAAAAAAACAATATAAACAAGGAAGGACAACGTCTGTCGGCACAGCTAGTTTTTTTTTATAGAATTAAAAAACGGTAGAAACCACATTTTTTCTTTTATCGCAAATATCATCTACCTCATAAATATAACAACCCCGTGCTGGCCGAGGGGTTGCTGTATACGTCAGACCCCACAAACGAACCGCGAGGCTCTTCTAGCGAGCGTATTTGTGTGAAGAACATTGATGTCTGTATTTCCGCGTCTGGGATTTATTATGTTTATTTTTGTACATATTTAAGTATTTCTATGTATTAATGTCTTTGACTAACACCCATAACGCAAGCATATAATTTGCCTACTTTGGGATTAATATAATTTGTTAATGGATATTTATTTATCACCGGCTCATACTTGTCCGATTTTGGTGTAACATGGTTAAGATAATTTTTACCGTTATTCTTCAAATATCGAAAATAAGACAATCAAAATAAGATTGATTTTTATAATTCTTAAGATGCAAAGAAACAAAAGACTCTTGATAGAAAGAGACAACTGTTGTCAACATAACAGACAATACCCGTGCGTCAATATTTTTTAACCATGATCTTAAAATTGTGCAAGTATACCTACCCTATCCAACAGTACAGGGTACGACAATAGTAAGCACTGATGTTATGGTAAAAATAAACAGTAATAAACATTACTAAGTTATCAATAGCGGAAGGAAGTTTCACAACCTGAACGACTGAGCTCCAGATGATTACATTTGTTGATCTCAGTCAAATAAAAACTTTTTAATATGTAAATGAGCTGTATAATTACAGAAAAGCTTAATTCCATTGCAACTTTAGACTATTATTAGATATCAATATCTAATAATAGTCTAGCGTTCATAAATATAATCTTACATACACTGAGATAAGGCTAGGAAGTTTCAGTATATTTTCAATAACGCAATCGCAAAACATTATAATATTGACTGTCGCTGCCTTTCGTGACAACGTAGTTTGCAAAACCTCGAATAGTAGCAACAAGAAAAAGTAAAGATTAAATTTTAAAGTAAAGATTTAAAATTTGTGGAAAATCCCCCCGGATACCCACCGCTCTCGGGGAAGAGCAGCGGGTTATGTCGGACTCGAACCGACTAAAAACACACGATGACCTTCCTGTCGCCCGGCAAGGAGCAAGATGGGGTCGCGTTGGCATTATTCCGCGGCTACGGCCCGGTCCTCCTCCCGCGCTGTAAGAGGAGCGACTGCGGCCATTGGAGTCGCCCCCCAGGCGTGCGAGGGCGTGCTGGCCGAGGAAAGTCCCCTGACTCCCGCGGGGATGCGGGAGCCCCGCATCGGAGGCGCTTTGAAGGCGTAGGAACTGCCTTCTCGCGCCCTCCCGGACCCGCACCGCGGTCTCCGTTTGCGCCATTACTTCTTCGCAAAAGGAGATTACCGCCTGCCAGGACCTATCACCACCAAGCATCGCTTTGACGACGCTCAGCAGCGAGAGGTCCTCTCGTACGACCGCTGAGAGAGTACGCCGCTGTGACGCAAAAGCGACGCACTCCCCCAGCATGTGGGACGCCGTATCTTCTGGCGCAACGCACTCGTGGCAGGCGGGGGTCGCCTCCCGTCTCGCGATCTTGTGCAGATACTTCCTGAAGCATCCATGCCAGGAAAGCACCTGCACAAGTCGGAACGTCACCGACCCGAACCATTAGTACCCTGCCTACCACAGTTTATCCTAAACAGTTCCAAATACGCTACCTACATGCCCGGTAATGAGTTGCATTCGTTCCTAGTTCTGTTATCCGAGTGAGGATGTGTAGCTTAACGCGCGCAGCCTCCTTACAACCTGTTACCCGGGTAAATAGAACTCAAACAAGTTCTAATGTCCCAATCTCCTCCCTACACACATACACCCCTGAGGTCTGGAAACAACTTTCTTTAAACCCGTCCTGGGGGCCTACCATAAGCTTTGACAAAGCAGTCCTGTCAAAGGAAAGTTATACTTCTGTCATAAAATACCATTACTTTAGTTCGTGCCATGACCATTTAAATCAGTCTTGTTTTATTACTCCATTGAACGAATGATTTTTGTAAATTTTGTCTATTAACTGCTAAATTGTTAATTTTTCTTCTTCTTTCTATGGCTTCCAATTGTTTTTCATAATATTATTAGTCAATGTTAAGTATAAAACTTAACTAGATACGTCCCCTTCCGGAAGACTAAGATTCCTTAATTATAAATATCTCCTTATTTGTTTTTATTCGTTATGCATTATTCTAGTTAGTCATTTTCGTCATCATATTAAGTCATACCAAGGTCTTAGGTAAAGCGGTGCCTTATTGAGCTTAGTTATGAATGCTACCGCTATAATAGGATATATAATAGGAAATACACGATACATCAATTTCTTAGTGAATATTTCACTTGCGCATTTTAGCTAAACAATATTGTACACAAAAAATGAAATGGTAGGAAAAGATTTGTAAATAATTGTGAAGAACTGCCTAGACTAGGTTAAGTAACATTTCTGGCAACCAAATTTGGATAATTTTTTGGCCACACTTCCACTACTAATATGAGACACTTCAACACTTGTATGTAGAAAACGACGATTTAAACAAATACCTAGTCTAACATTTCTTTGTTTGATCCCTCCATATAGAATATTGGCCCGTACCAATTTGTATCGTCAATTTTGATATGTCGATGTTTAATTGGTAGTCTAATTCTACATTTATCACCGAAATCAAATAAAAATAACAATTTTATGCTTTATTTTTGATTTTTTTTAATGGCAACTTGTTCAAAAATCAAATGAAAATAACAATTTTATGCTTTATTTTTGATTTTTTTTAATGGCAACTTGTCCAAAAATCTTAAATCCGCTAGCAAATATTAACTTTTTTAAGATCGCAAATTATGACGTAAAAACATTACTGCCGGCTGTCAAAATTGACATTATGGTACGAAATGAATGAATGATACGTCACAAGAGTTTTAGCGCCATCGAGAGAAAATATGGTCGAAGTTTTTTCATAATTATTGAATTTCGTGTTAATGAGTGAAATTAGTCAATTTTGATGGCATTTTGTACAATTTTGTTCAGTGAAATTGCACAAATGAAATAATCATGAAGAAATTAGCATATATATATATTTCGTCGTTGCCGCCAAATCTCATTACATGAGGTTGTGTAAAAATTATTTTAATTGATATAAAATTTGATGTGAATTTCTACTTGACTAATGGCAAAATACTAACGAGATTGCCAAAACCTAAAGAAAGAAAAGAAAAGATACGTCACAAAACTGCAATGTAGCAGTATTGTAAAATTATCCTGTAACAAGATTGTTTAGAGACGTCATGGTACGAAAAGTCGATGTAGTATTAAAACATTCGATGTAGTATTAAGAACTTATGGTAGACCCCCTGCCCCCTAAACCTTACCAAAAAAAATATTAAAGCTTCAAAGGTTGCCGCCTCTTTGATAGCGCCAGCAACCCTTGGAATAAAAATAATATAAAAAACCTTGTGTATCTACTTACTTTTGACATTAATATTAAACAATTCAAAATATCTCTCTTCTACCGGAGCAGGGGGTAAATATTCTATTCTCAGTGGCAATTTTTTATTCATTTGTTTCTTGGTCTTATTGTAACCCTGAGTTAAATATTCCCAAATTTCCATTAAAAGTAGATCACCAACTAACCTGAAAAGTGGTACAATTTTAATCCTATTACCTAATCAATTCTTTATACATAGTAGAGAATATCTATATAAATAAAACTCTATTTCCTTTGGTCACTGCATATCGCAGCATAGTATTTTTTTTAAAATTTTCCATAACTGAGTCAATTGACATTACTGTCACTTGTTAAGGCTATCTACCTATATTAATATCATTAGATCAAATTCCAGTTCCAGGGTCACAGATATTATATCAGTGTTACTTAATCACAAAATGTGTAATTATTATTTAATTTATCTTAAACTTGTACTACTTCTGAATAACTACAATTTAAAATAACAAACCATCTAGATTAACTGTAAGTATGAACAAACCTACACTTGCTCGCACATGAGGTCATATAGTTCTTAATATTCAGTAGTTACTGCTTTGTGGTTAATACAATGAGGTAAACAACTAAGCAATCTACTGATTAGTTATGATTTTATATTTTTTATCCAACTCGGATGGGCAGCATTCGGGAAGCTAAAGGGTATCTTCTTGTCCAAATTACTGCAGAGCCTAAAGTCGAAAGTCTTCGACCAGTGTGTGTTACCAGTGATGACATATAGAACTGAGACTTGGCCGTTAAATGTGGGCCTCTTAAATAAGCTCAGAGTGCTATGGAGAGAGCTATGCTCGGTGTTTCTCTGCGAGATATGATCCGTAATTCGGTGAACCGTAAGAGTGTCGGCAACCGACATAGTCCAGAAAGTCAGCAAGCTGAAGTGGCAATAGGCAGGCCACATTGCTCGCAAACCGACAACTGCTGGGGAAGAAAAGTTCTCGAGTGGCGACCAAGCACCGGAGGACGTAGTGTTGGACGACCTCTCACCCGGTGGACTGATGGTGGACTGACCTAGTCAAAGTGGCGGGGAGTCGCTGGATACAAGCGGCTGGTGACCGTGACTTGTGGCGCTCTTTGGGGGAGGCCCATGTCCAGCAGTGGACGTCCTCCGGCTGATGATGATGATTATATTTTTAGACATATTTAGGACCAGCGAGATTTTAGGTCATTTTTTTCATGGAGTTGCAGAAAATCGGAAAAAATGTTTGTGCAAAAACTAGAAGCCCAATCGAATAATCTCACCTGCCACTTTTATATTTTCTAATAAACCATTGTTAATTAGAGAAAAACCAATTGTGAAAAAAATAAAGCTCAAAGCAAAATTTAGAGTTTTAAGAAATATATCAGCATATATGTATATAGCTTGTAGGATTACTGATATGTCTAAAGATATTTGAGTACTCTAAGTAGTGTTTTAGTAAGCATGTTTTACATTTGTATCAGTCTTAAAAAGTAGTTGCAAAACAGTGAGCATTACTTACTGAACATATTGGCTGTGACTGTTAAATGAATGAAAAATGGCCATAGGAGGATTATTGTGTGCCAAAATCGGAGGAGGGGTTGGATAAATTGTTTGCTCATGAAGCCAAAGTGGGTTCCACTTAAGGATAGTCATCAGTGCAATTTTTTCTCTTGAAAATTTAGGTTTTTGTTGCACTCTGTCCAGTAACCTGGTCTTAACTGAGCTAGTTTTATTTAATCTGTTTCCAGGTTCAATTTCAAACTCACGAATTTGGGGCGTCTCAGAAAATCTGACTGTTTTTTTTGGTGGTTTCCTAGGAATAGGCCCAACCATTGAAACTAGCTTTCCAGGGAACAAATCAGCACTGCTATTAGAATTTACTCGATCTCTGACTGCAGAAGTTTCTGATTGAATAGATTTACGAGAGCTTGATCTACTTCTGTGACGGCTTTTGACACCTTTGTCTGTATTTTTTTCTATTTCATGTTTATCTTTTTCTATTTGTTTTGTTTGGTTTGTTTTAGATTCCTTATTTGATATCAATGTGGGGTCCTTTTTTCCATCATTTCTCTTTGTTGGTTTTACTGTGGCTACATCAATTTTATCTTTGTCCTTTTCAGTTTGTTTCTTGTGGTGTGGTCTGCTTTCTTTCTTAGATGTAGAAGATTTTGTTTCATTTTTTCTTTTTGTTGGTTTGATTGTAGCTGGTGCCAAATCAGTCAAAAAAGCTCCTCTATTTGATGTAGTTATTTTAGCATTGACAACTGGTTTGTTAGTATCATTGTTGGAATTTTTATTATTATCATTGTTGGAATTTTTATTATTAAGTTGGTCCAAGTCTTCTTTGTCTAGCTCTTCTTTATCTTTAGATGCAATTTCCTTAAGCTTTTTCTTTCTTTCTTCTTTTAGTGAATTAGTGATAACAATTGCACAAGGAATTTTCTTTTTGGATTTACTATGTGAGGATTTCGGTTTACCTAAAATTTTAAATATTTTAGTCAATAATCAACTTAAATAATCCTAAAATTAAAAACCTCCAATGAACTCCCGGTAAAGTAATATTATCACCCTAATCCTAGAAGCTTGCTTAGAGTAAAATATAGTCAAATTGTTTGGAAGCTGACTTGATTGAGATGGTTCTTACCTGTAGTGTATGGAGATCTGTCAAGGCATTCAAGATGATCAGCTCATTTGCATCACATCAGAACAGTCATTAGCTAATACATTTGCACTTTGGGTATTTCACTTTAAAGCACATGTGAGACCTAGCAGTTGAAACACCAGCACTTATTAGAAATTTAAATTTTATGGTATTAGGTCTGTCTTGTAATTTCTTCTAAAGTACAATAAAATTACAGGATGTTGTAAGTTTGACTTGTTTATTTCTGTGTCTATGTGTGTCTAGCATTATATTTTCCCAATAATTCTAATGCGTTTTTTCAACTCCCATCTTAAAACGAGGGGTTTTATTAACATGTGATGCTTAATGAGGGGTGTTATATGTTTGACGTGTCTGTCTTTGTGTACGTGTGTTTCTGTTTGTGGCATTAAAACTTTTGGAGTGTGGATCAATTTCAATGTGGATTTTTGTTTAAAAGTGATCAAGATAGTTCTTGGCTACATTAGTTATATAGGTATACATTTTATTGGGGGTTTAGTGAAAATTCAGGATTTTATAATTATTGTTATATAAATAGGCTTTGTAACTAATTTTAACTTCAACATTATTTTAATTATATTTAGCATTATTTTTTTTTGATATTGGAAGGCAAACAAGCAGACGGATTTCCTGATGGAAGGAAATTCACGCCGCCTAGAGACACCAAAGGTGGTAATGGTGCGTTGCCAACCTGAGGCCGGGATATTAGGCCTCGAGCAAAAGTAAGTTTACCGGCTACCTTACCCTCCAAATTGTCTTTTGTGCCTAGGAGCCCGGACCAAAACATTTTCATTTTGTCAGTGATTTTTCAAGGACATGAGTTTTTTTTAAAAAAAACTTATTTCTAAAGGCTAAATTATATTGTAGGAAAAATTATAAAATTGTAAACATATTATTGTTCTGTATTAATAATATTGATATTAATAGAATATATTAGATAATAGAATATATTTCCTAATATTTAAATTTTTATATAGTAATATAAACCATTATCAATTTATTAAACTTTGTACAAGTTTGCCATGTCAGCTAGTTACAACATAATATAATCAGAATGAATTTCAAAAGCTAACACATATTAAACTTACTTTCTTGTATTATTCTAGATTTTCTTCTCTCTGGAACTATATGAGGTTCTATTATTTGAATTTTCTTTCCCGATTCAACACTTTGTAAAACATCATCAAGGGATTTATTTTGATTTTTCATAAGATTAGTAGGGCCATAATTGCCACCATCAACTGTATCAATGCTCTTTGATTTTGCTAATAAATTTGATTCTTTATCAACTTCTTTAATACAGTTATTAACAGTTTCAGCATTCAAAGCTTTAACACTTTTTTCATATGAATTATTATCCGGTGGAGGGAGAATTATTACTAAATCATTAAGCATTTCTTCATCAGTATCATTATTTTGGACTTCATTAAATGTTACATCTTCTAATTGACTATATGAACTGTCAACAAAAGCATTAACTTGCATATCAATACTTGAAGGAGGCTTTGCTGGTGAGCTTTGTGACAGTCTGGATAACCATTGTTCTGATTCTATGTCACTGTCACTATCAATTAATATTGGTTCTTCATTACTTAAGTACTCTTCTTGTTTGATATTAAATGCCTCATATTCATAATCTTCAATTTCAGTCTTTGGTACTTTATTAGGACAATCTATTATCTCAAATGCATTATGATTCACTTTTTCTAAATCATTTTCTATTTTGAGATTGTTCCTATTAATTGAGAGTGGAGAACTTTTTTTCGTTTTACTAGAAATATATGTTTCTGTACTTGTTTTTCGTTTGAGTGGTCGACTGCAACTTAAAATTGGTGAGACTTTATCAGAAATAATGGTCTCATTCTTTGAGGCTTTTGAAATTATATTTGCTTCACATAAATCTAGCCAATTTTCGTTTTGGAAATGGAGTCTATCTGTTACAGATGACTTTTCTTTTACAAGCTTATATACAAATTTTTCACTGTCATTCACTTGGCCACTAACCCCCATTGTCCAACCAATTCCTATTATATCAGCATCTGTTAAAGAGAAAGGAATATTTGGAGGAATCTTTTTGGCTCCCACATATATGCCATTAGAACTCTGAAACAAATATAACTAGATAACAATATATATTCTTTTATAACTGTTTGAGTATCAGCAATAGTGATTTATTTAAACTATATATACATATACAGAAGATTTAATTATAAAGGCTTTTTTTTTATGATATTGGAAGGCAAACAAGCAGACGGATTTCCTGATGTTATGAAATTCACGCCGCCTAGAGACACCAAAGGTAGTAATGGTGCGTTGCCAACGTGAGGCCGGGATGTTAGGCCTCGAGCAAATGTAAGTTTACCAGCTACCTTATCCTCCGCACCGGAACACGTCATGATGTTATGGCGGCAGGAATAGGTAAGGCGGTGGTACCATTCCGGACGAGTCGCTGCTAAACTCTACCACCTAATAGGCTTCTTGCTCAAAGCATACTTGAGCAGCTTGTAAACATCAGTTGATCCTAAGGTATTGCATTGAAGTATAAATAGCAAC
>NJDC01001015.1:61775-85313 GCA_002245475.1 Calephelis virginiensis
ATGAAAACTTCATTGAAAAGGAAGTTATAAAGTCCTCATATACTTATCAAACAGTTCAGCATTAACATATTGTCCGTACCCATTCGCATAACATTGCCTCCATAGAAAACATTTCCACAATGATATTCTATCGTACAACTTTAACTGGGAAGGTAGGGGCTTGCTAATGTGAAAGTTGTTCTATTGTTGGAAGTTTCAACACTTTTATGTATGACTAGCTGCTACCTGCGGCTTCGCCCGCGTTTTCACAGAAACCCGTTGTGCGATCGGGATTAAAAATAGCCTATATGTTAATCCAGGTCACAATCTATCTGTCTTCCAAATATCAGACAAATCCGTTCAGCCATTCGAGCGTGAAAGAGTAACAAACATCCATACATCCATACTTACAAACTTTCGCATTTATAATATAATAGGATGTTTGCATGAGAGAGTATGTGATTTAAGAGAAAACGAAAATTGGGTACAATGGTATTTCTTACTAATAATATTAACTCTTTATTGTACACAACAGATATACCTAACATATTTTTAAATTATAAATACAAATTTTATCGCCTTTTATGGTTTGCAATAGTTTTCTGTGTAGAATGAATTGATGACTATCTACAGCTAGTAAGAGGTGAGCATTGGCCTTTTGATTTTTTTATTTACGGTTGTTTTTTTTTATGAGAAAAAGTAAGTAGTTTATGAAAATGGCAGATTTGAACCAACGCCATGTGATGAACGCCAAAAAAGCTGTTAACTTGCATACCACAATGTGGTAGAATGTGTTGTATTCTTAAATGTCTTTATAACAACTTTTTAACACATATATTCCGCAAATAAATAATTTTCATTTAATTTCATTTCAACTTTATATTGTATTAAAAATGAGAAGAAAACAAACTAACATGTTAAAGTCAAATACTTACGTCTCTATATTTAATTCGAGGCACAATATTGATTTACCTGTCTATTGTAATACAGAAAAATACCTCGAGGTAATTGACTGGCAAACCACTTAGAGAACCTGAAAAACCTATTCTAATATTGATCCGCTATGTAACTTTACCGTAATGTTTTGAATACATGAAATTATATTAGATTTCTTGTAGAGAAAACTAGTTGTTTGCCGCTATTACCTCTGTTTTAAACTCAGCTCTTATATATATCAGTGACTTATGCAATTGTAACAAAAGTTTATTTGTCTATTAATATGTAAAACGCCTGTTTAAATTCTTATAAGATAATTCTAAAATTAAAATTCCCAATAGCCCCTAGAAAACCTTGGAAAGCTTATAATATATAATGTAGCTAAGAACCATCTCGATCATGCCAGCTATCAAACCAAAAATATCCGCTTCGAAATCGGTCCGTCCGTTTAAAAGTTATCATGACTCACAAACACACACAAACACACACACACGCGCACACACACACACGTCAAACTTATAACCACACCTCTTTTTCCGTCGGGGGTTGAAAAAATAAAATATCAGTTCAGGAGTTATGTAGTTGAGAACAAAGAGATTAATATTGACAGCCTCGTCAGTCGAGGGTCTAGCGTACACGCCTAACTCCTCCGACCAACCGCGAGGCTCGGGTTCGATTCTCGACGGGGGCAGGCATTTGTGTGATGAACATTTAGATGTGTGCATTTCATTTCAAAACACTCATTTTTTGTATACGTTGATAGCTTACGTATCGATATCGAAGTCTTTTTTTGCAGTTGAACTGCGCTGAAATAATCCGAAAGATAACTGATTCTGAAATGGTTCCACAAAATTAATATCAACATTATTTATTAATATATTAGTGTGTTTTGAGTTAGGTAATAATGCATAAATGTACATGTACCTCAACGACATCGTGTCACGATATAAAATAGGTACATGAAAGGTCAGTACAGTTTCAGCACATAAATATGTATACATTATTTTATTTTATTCAATGCGAGTGTGGATGGATTTAGTCACTCGGGGTAGTCAATCCGAAGGTGGTGTCAAGTGGCTCCGAAACCGAAAAGGGTGGTGAATGTGTATAAAGCCGGACAGAACTGCCAGGGTCGTAAGGGGTAGGCACTCGATACTCTGTGCCTGGGATAAGAGACTGGGCGTAAAGATATGAGTGTATTAAGTATAACTTAAATACCAGGAGTCGCATCGTGACCAAATTCATAAGAAACCACTGTGGGGTTCATTTCCTACCTTTCCAATAAACATCAATTAGGTTTCATATTCCGAATAATCGCGTAATAACAAAAAACATACAATCGGACTGACAACCTTTTGGAGTAAACAATATTGTCTATAGTTGGCAGGAAACCCATGTCACTCACACTTACATTCTGACATCTGACTAGGTGGTACCTAGAACTCGCAGCGACTCGCCCATTTGGTACCACCACCTTATCTATTTCTGCCGCCAGCGCTTGTCGTTGACGTCTTCCGGTTCGGATGATAACGTAGCTGGTAAACTTACTTTTACTGGAGGCCTAACATCCCAGCCTCAGATTAGCAGCGTACCATTACATGAATTTCTTGCCATTCGAGAATTCATCGCTTGTTTGCTTTCCCAAACAATAAAAAAATATAACGAAGACATTTTCATGTGCCAGAAAGTGCATTTAATTACGTAAACCGTGACCTATTAGGACCTATATCGATTTCCAGCAGTTATAACGGCGGCGGGGTAGCGCTAAGTGTGCTATATCTCAACGGCTTAATAATCTGCATAAGGTCGCGTTTTGATGTTCCTTCTGCGCCAGGCTGTTTGTAATTTATGGATCCAGCGTTAATGCTATTATATAAAACTAGCTATTTACCCGCGACTTTATCAGTGTTGAATACAGAGGCGAATTAAATGTAAAAAGCACCCTAGGCAAACACAGCTTTCGCGTCCCTCTATTACAAACAACTAGGTAGACCAGGATACTTGTAATTAGGCATGAATGAAATAATATGCGATGAAAGTGCAGAAAACAAAGACAGAAGGAACATGGAAATCCATGATGCCCCACTGGAACTTGTACTATGTATGTCTTTGGATATAAACACTAATTTTGATTCTTTTTATTTTCATAAATTTCCGTGCGCGCCTTTTGCAATCTCGCGCCCCTATGCACGTACCTACTTAGCCTTAGGGATAATACGCATCTGGTTGAATAGATTTTGATATAGACTATGTTTGAAGTATCTTCACTTTCGCGTCCCTCTATTACAAACAACTAGGTAGACCAGGATACTTGTAATTAGGCATGAATGAAATAATATGTGATGAAAGTGCAGAAAACAAAGACAGAAGGAACATGGAAATCCATGATGCCCCACTGGATCTTGTACTATGTATGTCTTTGGATATAAACACTAATTTTGATTCTTTTTATTTTCATAAATTTCCGTGCGCGCCTTTTGCAATCTCGCGCCCCTATGCACGTGCCTACTTAGCCTTAGGGATAATACGCATCTGGTTGAATAGATTTTGATATAGACTATGTTTGAAGTAGAATTTATACTTGAAATTAAATCAAAATCCCGCGCCTTAGCTGCGGTAGGTTAATGGACAGAAAAACAGATGTTTGCATTTAAAATATTAAAAATAGTATATTTGGTTTCACTTACTTTTTAGTATATTTGGAGATTTACAGAAAACAAGAAATCTGAATTGTTTGCCTACCAAACCACAAAAAAATGTGCCGTTATTGATTGCATCTTCAAAATAAAAAAAAACTTATTTATTTATTGATTATTTAGTCTAATATATATAAATCTCGTGTCACAATGTTTGTCCTCAATGGTCTCCTAAACCACTTAACCGATTATAATAAAATTCGCACACCATGTGCAGTTCGATCCAACTTGAGAGATAGGATAGCTTACATCTCAATTTATCGCAGGCGAAGCCGCGGGTAACAGCTAGTTGAATTTTAAGAAATATGGTGGTTAAAAATTAGATGACTTTTTGTGTCCTACTAACGTAATACAAATATGAAACAGTATGAAAACGACCTATACTCACACAAACATGCGCATCGACGATGTCTCTAAGGGGTTTTCGCGGTGCTGCAATAGTGAGCGCCGCGTCAAGACTAGTGGCACTTTTTAAAGTTTTAGCTGTTACCTCTCACACATGTGTGAAAGTCAAATATATTCACAGTGCGTTTAATATTTAAAGACAGACAGACGACAGATTTCCATAAGCTATACCGAAGAACCATCTCAACTACATTAGCTTTTAAACAAAAAAAACGGGTTGCACTCCGGGAGTGACAGCAGAAGTGAAAACTTGAATATTAACGTTGTGCATTTTTGATATTTTGGAATGGTTAGGGAATAATTTACACAGATACACAGACACATCAAACTTATAACACCTCTCGTTTTCAGTTGGGGCTTAAAAATAATACGAATAGCTTCAATGAAGTATAATAGGTAAAAATTCATTTGTGAATTAGGTACGTAATTATTGCAATTAGAGTGATAAAAAAATAACATGAAACCTTAGTGCTTCAATGATTTGTAAGTTAGTATAGTATTGTAGTATTTATCAAATGGGCTTAGTTTCCATAAAAGTATCTTCACGCCCATATCCCCGAAGATGTCAGCAGAGGCACAACCAGGGCACCCATGATTAGCCGAAGACACTAAGTCCCACAATGTGATAGGTAACAAACTTATTGCCAACCAGGCACATATCATATCCCGACCAACATTTTTTGAGCAAATTGAAAAAACCGAATTTTTCTTTTTGTTGCCCGAGCCGGGAATCGAACCCGGCACCACATGCAGTCAAGTCCAACACCTGAACCGCTAGACCATAGAGGCGATCCCATATTTTTTGTTGTTACTAGCGTCGTATCTTGTAAACATAGTTTTAATTAGTATTTTATTAGTAGTAGTAGCAATTTAAAAAAAACAACGGGCTGCACTCCGGGAGTGCCGGCAGAAGTGAAAACTTGAATCTTAACGTTGTGCTTTTTTGATATTTTGGTATGGTTAGGAAATAATTTTGCACGAATTGCTTTCATTAACAGTATGAAAGTATTATCATTTATGTCGTAGAATACAATATTCATTTATTGCGTCAGCGTACACAAACATGACAACACGAATATTCGAGCAAGCGCCCTGCGCCGTCTTACGAATTTTCGATCAGGTCACGTGTCCTGACCAGAGTTTAGAAGTTTTTACCCATCATAAAAAAGTGCGCAACGCCGCTAAGGAAGTTTTCACTTCATAAATCTTGAACCGTTTCCTCTACGTCTATTAAAACAAATTTGTTTGTAAAATGAGTTTGTCATAAACAATATAATTTTTTGGATGCTGAATCTGCAATCTCGTGGTAACTACGAAAATTTGTTACCTTTACGTTCTCTCTACAAGCATAATCCAGTTTGTATCGGAAAAATCAGATGTCCGTCTTCTGGTTGTAGGCTACTTTCTTATCAATCTTTAGTCAAATCGGTTCAGCCGTCCTTGACTTATAAATAGTGTAATTAACACGACTTTATTTTATACATATAGATTTCGTATTCTTTGTCTAAACGTTTTTATATCTTGCTAGATATTATATCGCCTCTGTGGTCTAGCGGTCCGGTGTCAGACTTGACTTCATGGGTCCCGGGTCCGATCCCCGCGTTGGGCAACAAAAAAAAATCGAAAACGTATATTTTCAATTTACTAATAAAAATAACGTTGCGCGGGATTAACGTTGCCCGGTTGGCGATAGGCTTGCCACCTATCATACAGTGGGACTTAGTGTGTTAGGCTAGTCGTGGATGACCTGGTCAAACCTCTGCCTTCATCTTCGGTTATATGGGCGTAAAGATAATCTTTACTAGATATTATATGGTATAATAAAACTGTGCTCCATATTTAAACAGTGCATTTTCGAACAGATTGCTACAGAGTGAAAATACACATAATTTCCATACAACAATAACAAAACAATGTTTCTTCCGGCTTTTGTCTTAAATGGTCCATAAATTTTCAACTTGAAGGGAAAATAAACAATCTGTATGTATGTTTATGTTGTATGTAAGGCGATAAACAACTTGCGTGAAGTGTATGTGTCATTCGTTACATATTTGGCGAAACTCCAAATCTTGTGTTTTCTCGCCTGCGTAACAGTTTTTCTGTTCCGTATTTAAAAATTATTTAAATATTGATGTAGATACCTAATGATATTTTCAATTTTCATTGAGAAGACATGAGACATTTTTTTAAGTCGGGTTGAGTCCTGAAAACATGCTTTTTTAAAACAATTTTTTGCCTAAAGCTTACGAGATAAGACAGTAAAAAAATATGTGTGAATCTTAATCATATTTTTTATAATAATACGCCTTCCATTACACAATTATGATTATTTTACTCGATAGAAAAAAAAATACAAAGTAAGGTCTAAAATTGAGATTCAAGCTCATTATTTGTTAAACGAATTTAAAGATATACTAGGTGCCCGCCCTCGCTTCGCTTCGGTTATTCAAGAATAAAATTCAACGATATTTAATTTTGCGCTCGGAGATTTTAACTTTTTGATAACTCATTAGTTGTTAATTTTTTTCTAATAGTGTAAAAGGCAATTTTGATCTAAATTACACGCATAACGTATCTAGCAGATATATTTGATTAAGGGTTAATACTGTATTGTTAAAAATATGTTCTAAAGTAACCCTTCATTTTACTGTTTGAAATAAAAGCAAAAAGACGGTTATTGTGGGTTATTCTTTAAAGATAGACATATACCACCGCTTACTTTTTTTGAGATCTATCGAAGAGGAAAAATCCCACCATACACTGTTTTGTTAAAACTCAAAAGGTTTTGGGAGCGTTTTCGAGGAAAGCTCCCGATCGGCTTATTTTTTGCCGACATATTGAACTAATATCGTTGGTTTGTACAAAACATAAACTTCCTATACACTAAAATCTTGCTCAAAAATTGTTCTATCTATTGTTGCAAACCGAATGAAAATCCGTTCAGTACTTTTCGAGTAAATCACGAACAGACAGACAGACAGATGCGGCGGGGGACTTTGTTTTATAATAGGTATGTATTGATTGATAATTCAAATTAATTTGAATGGTGTATGATGTATTAATCTTTTATGTGTATGATTTAAAATCTTGATTTAATATCGTATATGAAAATAATTAAATAATTTCCAGTTTATTCGCAAGAATTCATAATAATCCTTTCCGCGTTATAGTGCTTCACATTCATATCCCGGAAGAGGTAGGCAGAGGCACAACCAGGGCAGCCACGACTAGCCGAAGACACTAAGTACTCTCTAGTACTACTTGTATGGTTCACGTGAATAAAGTTTTTTCTGATTCTGATTCTGAAAGCGTATAAGACAGGTATATCAAAAACTGTAAGATAAAAATATTCAAATACAATAAAAAACTTGGTACAACGAGGTATCAACTGCAAGGTCAATTGCATGTTTCGGAGGGAAAAACGTGTGTTCTTGCCATTTGGTCTGGAGAAAATCATCCATTTACCGTAGAATATTTTGAATGAGACAACGAATTTTGGCGAAATGAAATTAAGCAGAAAATCATATTTTTTAATAAAAGCCCTTTTGTGTGAAATCGTTGATGCCCGTTATGTTCGAGGCATGCCTGTAAAGGACATCGTACTAAAAGAGACGATAATCGTGAAGAGTTACCAGTTCTTAGGAAACCAACTGAATAAAGCAACATCATTAGCCCACACCAATACAAACCTAGGCAACTAGTATTATCGGAATTTTGGAACCCATACTATTATTTTTGGAAATTATGGTGGTTTCTCAACACTTGTTTTGTCTTTTCAATACTATAAGACTTACTTACATAATATATGCAAAATATGCATGTTATTATTTCTACGTCATGATTACCGATCCAAGTTAAAGGAGATCAAAACATAATCATTTTTTATGTGAATGTGACATGTCAATGTATGTGTTTCTAGTGTTGATAACTAATGTTAACACTTCATTGAGACAATAAACAATATCAATGTTACAATATGTATTCTGTTAATAATAATTTAGTGATTCGTTTTTTCACTTTATGACTAAAACACTCATTACATTAACATACATTTTAAATGGAAGTTTTTAATTTTTAGAATAAAAGCATAAGGCTGATATAATTGTAATGTATATTGATAAGGTATAAGTAAATATTTGTTTTATGTGTTTTGAAATTTATGCCACATGGGGTTAAGATACAAGATAAAAAAATTACTTCTGTGGTTTGGCGGTCTAGTGTCGGATATGAATTTATAAGGGGCCGGATCGAGCAACAAAAAGAAAATGTCTATATATACACATAAAAAAAAAGAGATGTTGTTGTTTGTAATTTTAATATCTGTTTTTTGTACATACGAATTCTTCTTCTGCTTCATGCATACGAATGTATATGCGGTACCTACAATAACATAACATTTTTTTACAATTTTGTCTGTGTGTCTGTCAGTCGGTATGTTTGATCCCGCTAATCTTTGAAACTTCCGGGCCGAAGGTGATGTGATTTTTACTGGCAGTAAGAAGTTTTAGTTTCTACACACACATTTTTTTTACACATCCATACGAATGTATATACGGTATATATCCATTTTTTTCTGTACGTCCGTTGCTCCGGCTAATCGCTAAACAGAATGGACCGATGTTAGCAGGATTTTCACTGGCAGGTAGCTGGTGTAATAAGGAGTAACTTAGACTGCTTTTATTTTAGAAAAATTTATACAAATTAATAAAATTGGGGTGTCTGTTTATAATGTTAAAATATCCACTTTTTACTGCATACACACAAATCTACTTAGTCGAGTCATAAATTATGTCACAATATGTTTATTGTTAAATAATAATCACCTGTTTGTTTTTAGAATAATCATTTATTTAACAAAATGAATTGAATAAAATGTGCCTTCTTATGTTAACACAAAATAAGTAAGTATCTCAGTTAAGTATCTCAATTAAGTAAGTATCTCTCAAATTAGAAAATGAATACGTATTTTCATAAAATATCCTAAATTCAAATTAAGAAACATTTTTGTGAGTAGCATTTTTAATTGAAAAGTTTTTATTGTGTGAAAAAACTTATGACCCGACTAAAAGTAAACGGTACATATACAAAATATATTTGTTTACAATATTTGTTTGTCGGTCTATCTGTTCGTTCCGGCTAATCTAGGAAAAGGCTGGGCCGATGTTAACAGTATTTTCACTGGCAGGTAGTTGGGGTAATTAAACACAAACGCAGGTTTAACTACGTTTTTATTACATTAGTAATATAATACAAATGTAAGTTTACCTACGTTTGTATTTAATTAGGTTTTCCTAGGATAGGATAAGCCTAACACTTTGTGGGACTTATTGTCTTCGGCCAGTCATGGATGGCCTGGTTGTAGCTCTGTCCACCTCTTAAAGTCCTCCTATTTCTTAATGTCCGTACCACCTGTACGAACGTGAAGAAATAGGTGATAAATATGGAAACAAAAATGCTGCTTTAAAGTGACTAGTGACAGTGACAAAAACTAGTATTAACAAAATATATTAGAAATTCTAGAATAATAAACATATACGTGTATGAACAAAAGTAGTAAATTTGTTAAGTATACTGTTTAATTATACTGTGGTACGGGTCACGCGCTATTCGTTGATCACGCACACATTGACATGTACATGTAGTGAACGAAATGAGCGCGGCGAAAGCGCCCCACTACACATTTTCCAACTCCTCTGCTTCACCCCCTCAAATACTAAAAGACGTCCGATATACGCGCCGTAACCAACCAAGACGTAGTATGAAATGTTTTAAAATGAAAATTGTTTTAAATTTTTGTTGCAAATCTTTAATAACTTTTATTTTTTTAATATGTTTTTTTTTATATTTCCTTTTTTGCAAATCAAAACTATTTGCCTCTGTGGTCCAGTGAGTTTGGGTGTTGCAGTAGATTACATTATGTTGGGCTGCAGCATAATGTAATCTACTACCCTAGGGCGGTGCGAGAGGTGCGATAGCATCAGGCGCCGTGAGGTGTGAGACGCCGAAAAGTCTCGACAACCAATCGCGAAAGCTCAAATTATGTTGTTTAGATTTATAATAAGAAAGAGTTGTTTTTCTTGCTAGGATTAGAGGAGGGGCGTCACCGTGAGATCTCAAACCACCTAAAAAATTTGGTGGCCGCTCCTAGGTTGGGGGTTCAAGAAGTAAACACCTTATCAAAATATGTTTAGTAGAAGACAAGCTACGGACAATCCATCTCATCTTAGCAGCGGGAAACTCTTGTATTAAATTAAGTAATGTTTTAAATATCTCACAAAATTAAATATTATCAGTAAATCCGTCTAAGTGTGTTTTCCTATACACATATAAAAAAAGAAAAAGATCAAAGATAGTATTTGTTTATAATTTTGTATAAACTACCAAAAGCATCTATTAACTATTTCCTGAGAGTGGGATTGAAAGGAAGTGTTGGCGTAAAAATTGAATGGCAGATGATAGATTGATAAAAAAGATTTACAAAGTGAATGTGGATATATTTAAATACCCGTGTAGACTTATGGTTGTACTCCACGATCAAAACGCTCTTGTATATTCAAGAGTAGTGTCAAAACTCTTGAGCTTTACCTGCAATTAGTTTTGATTTTTAATGGTGACATCTTAATAAGTAGATTAAAAAAAACATATTAAAACATTTAATATTAAAGATTGGCAACAAACACTTGAAACAATTTTCATTTGGATATATTTCATACATATTCGATGATACTCGATACTCTCTGCTTACCCCGGGAGGGAGGGAAGATATGTATGTATGTGGGTATATATACGTCTTGGCATTTAGAAAGACATCAAGAGACTTCGAAACCAGCGTACTTGTAAAGAAAGAATAATGAATGTGGCGGAAACTTGATTGGTTTAGTTGACACGAGAATTGCGCAAGAAAATTGGCGTGAAGATAAATATTTAACTCTTTTCTTATTGACGTTGCATTACGTAGGAAATTTTGCACATAATTCATACCCGTTTGAATGTTAAAAGAATAAAGTCACATTGAGTGTCCTTGCCTGGTTTTAGATATTACTAATGTAACATAGTAGAATATGGATAAGGTGTTGGTACTGGTATCGATCGGCGAGAACAAAGGAAACACTTTACCTACGGCCGGCACGAGCGTGACCCGTCTGCTGGCAACAGGTTACAGTAACAGGTTTTCCGATTGGCTGCTTTCTAGACTCCAGAACGAATGGTTTCAATTCTTTATTCATGCCGAGGAAAGGTTAAATATTAACATGTTACGTTTATTATCAAAGTTAAATATTTAAGTCTAACTTTATATTACAGAAATGTAACCAGCTGCCCGATTTCCTGATGTAGGAAATACACGTCATAATTAAACCTAATCCAAGAATACTTGCACATTAGGCCTGAAACCCTGGCTACAAGACAGCGACGCACATGTAACACTTGTGGTGACTAGGTTCGCAGTCTTGTCTAACTAAAAATAGTAAAAACAATAAAGGCTTTCCTAATTTGAATTACCTACTTGGAGTAATATATTAATGTCATTAACACGATGAGTGTGGCGTTATTTAGTTTACTTCGATTTTTCGAAATAGAGAAGTAATTGTTGAACAGCTAGGAGTCGTCGCCATTTTGTATACACACGACTCTAACTATTTCATTAGGTACCACGACGCGATTTGATTTTTTTTTAATAGATAGAATATGATTCCGAAATGGTCCCACGTATATTTTATCAATACGCTACTAGAACCTTTAAGCTTCTTTAAGACGGTTAAAATGAAGCCTATAAGCTATATATACAGTCGTGGTCAACTAATTAGGGACACTCTTTGGTTAAACCGAATAGTGAATTTATTTTTTATTTTCCAACGAGTCTAAACAAATATCTCTTACATGTAAGTATAATTAGTCATTTATGTGCCCGATTATACAAACAATAACAACTTCTTAATCATTAAACCTCTTTCCAGTATAGCTGATAGATTATCGTAGTGCTATTTCTTCAAATAATGCTGGCTGGCCATTTAATTAGGGACACTGAGATATTGCGTTCTATTTTCAAAATTTGTAATTTTTTTGCTTCTTCTATTGAGTTTTGGCGCCATCGAGAGAAAAGATGGTCGAAGTTTTTTCATAATTATTGAATTTCGTGTTAATATTGAGTGAAATTAGTCAATTTTGGTGGCATTTTGTACAATTTTGTTCAGTAAAAGTGCACAAATGAAATAATCATAAAGAAATTAGCGTATCGTATATTTTCTCGTTGCCGCCAAATCTCGTTACATGAGCTTGTGTAAAAAGGCCACCGCTTTACCCAAGAGCCTGACATAACTTATTGAGGACTTACGACTGATGACTAATTAAAATTAATTGAAATTGATATAAAATTTGATGCAAATTTCTACTTAACTAATGGCTAAATACTAACGTGAAGGCCAAAGCTTAAAGAAATACTTCTTGTATTGTTTCGTGGTAGCTTTGACGGCTATCCCGATATATATTTTAGAATTTGAAAAATATTTTAAAGAAAAATGGGTAAAAATAAAAGTTGCGATCCAACACTACGAAAAATTATCATGAAGTTTGTAGTCGAGCATGGTTGGCCATACCGAAGGATAACAGAACATTTAAATTGTTCAAAAACTATGGTATACAATGCAGTGCAACATGTCAGACGCAATAACACAGATGTAAATGTGCCCAGAACAAAAAGATCGAGAAAAACAACTCCGCAAGAAGATAGAATGATAACTTAGCTAAGAAAGATCCGTTTCTAGGCTCTATTTTAATTAAACACGAAGTGTTTGGGACAGACGAAAGAGCCGGTGTCTTAGCGACGACCGTTCGACGACGTCTGGTAGAAGCAGGGTTGTTTGGAAGAGTGGCTCGCAAAGTACCGTTGTTGAAGAAAGAACATAGAAATGCTCGTTTGGCGTTTGCACGAAAATATGGACATTGGACCTACGCCCAATGGCAACATGTATTATTCTCTGACGAGACAAAGGTTAATTTGATTTCTTCAGATGGAAGGCAATACGTACGGCGTCCAGTAAAAGCGGAAATGAATCCAAGATTCACAAAAAAGCAGGTGAAACATGGCGGTGGAAACATTAAAATGTGGGGTTGATTTTCTGAACGTGGAGTGGGACCTGTGAGGAAAGTTCAGGGTAACTTAGACCAACATCAATACAAGGCAATATTGGAGGAAACGATGCTTCCCTATGCTGAGGAGCATCTCTCTATTATATGGACGTTTCAGCATGATAACGACCCGAAACATACCGCCTGTTCAGTCAAGTCGTTTCTTACCAGTCAGTCAGTATCGGTGCTAGATTGGCCAGCAAATAGCCCGGACCTTAACCCAATCGAGCACCTTTGGCACGAAATCAAGAAAAAAGTAGCCACTTATCGTACTACAACTTTAGATGAACTTAATGAAGCTTTTTGTGAGGCATGGGCAAACGTTCCTGTCGAAACATGCCAGAAACTGATAATGTCTATGCCACATCGATGTCAAGCGGCAATTACTTATAAAGGTTTTGCTACTGGGTACTGATTTTACAAGTAATAAAATTTAGCTGTTAAAGATTATAATACTGCAGATTATTAGTTTTGTTTAACTCTATTTTTCATTATAGTTTACTGTCCTTAATTAAATGTCCAACTACAGAATTATACCTTAAAATTGAATACATGTTCAATCTTTGATATTTAATACTTTTTCTTTTTATTTATTCCTTTATTTATTATGCCATTTAAAGCATAATAATCGGACCAAATTATGCAAATAATAGTTACTGAGAAATCAATAGGGTTTTATATTTGTATGTACATAACCGGTTATTGTTCTTCACTATCTTGCATGTGCCTAATTAGTTGACCACGACTGTATATTATAAAGTATAATACATTGGCTTGGCACCGCTTTTAATCTAATCTGCAGGCCTTACAAATTTATTATATTAAGTATATATCACATTATCTGACTCGTCGAACTTCACTTTCTTATTTTATAATATAGCCATTGCAAACATACACACCTACAAAACTTTAACACCCGTTTAGGAGTACAGCTGTTTAAGAGTTAGATGACAAACAAACGTACCCACATAAACAGATGACTGGTAAATTATAATATATATTTAGCAATAGGTATAATTTTGCTGATTAGTCTTTTTCCCGCTATTTAGGGCTTTAAGTGGGGTTTAGAAGTTAGGTCTTACATTTTTTACAAACGCTTTAACGTTTTTTTTTGAATCCATGTCTCTAAAGTGAAAAATGTGTGGATTTGATTAAGTTTTTTATGCTTGAAACCTTTTTTTAGCGTTTAACATTTGAACATCTAACTGTTTTTAAAATTATCCAGCCCTTCATTATGCTGGAAATAGTTTTCACAGAACAAAGACAGACTCTGAAAGCATTTACCGTGAAAACAAAAATTAGTGATAAAGGTCTCTCTGTCCGCTCCAGCTTTCGTTGTTATAACAGAAAGTAGGTTAGGGTCTTTTGTTTAAATAGTAAACAGATTTGAAACCTTATACAAGCTATTTTTATAATGGAATATATAAACAGTGAAACGTCATTGTATCATATAACAAAGATACTTTTTTTCAGACATTTTATCAATATGTTTTTAAGCGAACTTTAAAATCATTTGATATGATAAAATGCGCTTAAAGCCGTAGATTAGGAAAAAAGTTTTAGATAAACTCTAAAATTGTTGAAACTAAGATTTTTTGTTAATATTTTTTTAGAAGACATAAAAGCAGACGTTGCTACCTGGTGAAGTTACTACATAGTATTCTAACGCCAGTAGTCTTGGTAGACTAAATTTGCCATTGATTTAGTCTATGATGGCCTCTTACGAGGTGTCATTGAGGGAGACAGACAGTCTGTTTTATACAGAGCCAGATCAATATTAAAAAATACGTAGCTTAGAAATTATATGTTTAATTGAATTTAAATAACTGGGAGCGCATTGCTTGATATCGCAGCTATTGATTTGCATTTAACGAAATTGAAACCCTCATAAACTAATTACATGTAGTAAAATGCTATGTTTTTTTTTTATACTGTATAACATGTATTACGAAATATTGGAATTTTTATTTTGGGGTGATGTCCAAAAAGTATCTTCACGCCCATATCCCCGAAGAGGTAGGCAAAGGTACAACCAAGGCACCCACGACTAGCCGAAGACACTAAGTCCCACAATGTGATAAGTGGCAAGCCTATCGCCAACCGGGCACATTTCCAATCCCGACCAAAATTTTTTTTTATTAGTTGGCCGACCCGGGATTCGAACCCGGGACCTCATGTAGTCAAGTCCAACACCCGGACCGCTAGACCACAGAGGCGACGTGATGTCCATAGTTCAATTAGTATGCGACCTATCATATTGAGGGACTCTTAGAATCTTCGACTAGTCGTGGTACCCCCTACCCTCGCTTACGCTATTTAAATATCTTTAATATATAGAATTCACTCTTCTTCAGTTTCATTATATGTAGATATTTGTACATATAAGATACCTAGTATGTAATAAAATTCTTTCCACCCATCCATACCACAAGCATGTCTCGTTTCTTTGGGATAAGCAAATATCGAGTAATTTTCACTAGATATGTATTTATTTAGGTTTTTATTTATATAATAGTTGTTCCGAGGAACTTCATTCCACCCGTTCAGTTTGCAGACTCTTTTTTGTTGTGTTGGTTATTATCAGAAGTCGGTTCTTATAAAGAGAAAAACTGGGAAAATAGGAAAAACAATACTTTATTATTTTCGATACAAACTGCTAGAAACTGTTAATGTCTAGCGATACGAAGTTCACCGGTTCGGCTAGTTTATTATATCTATTATTCTTCTTTCCTTCCAGTAACAACACAAAAACTAACTTCAATTGAACGTAGGAAGCGAAAACGAAGAATGAATTATTTGTAGTACTTATTTGCAAAGCAATTTAACAAACTAGTCTGCATTCCAGAGCTAAATTTTCTCAATACGTTGGCGAACTTTAGAAAATGTCACTTGCGATTGGTTTCATTATATGTTGTGATTTTATTTCATGCATGAAACTTTTTAACTTGACACAGTTTTTACTATTTTTTTCTACTTTTTTTATAATAATAGTGGTCGCCCATCGGTCGTAATCCGACCGTAATCAATTTTAATATCTTATTGATAAGAACGCCATCTTCATTTCTCAAGACTAACTACTTTGTTTACAAACTGTACGGTGCGCCATTTGTGATCTTTTATCGTTATCATCAATACATTTGTTTGTGTGTGTCAAATGCATGGTGATGTGGGTAATGTTTTATTTATTGATTTAATGTACTTTATGAGCATTATCATTTAAAAATATTAGCGTTCTGCACTTCTCCTACACATAAACTATAAGTGTGCCAAATTTTATGCTGCTGCGTCCGCACAATTTTCGTAAAAATGGGTCCAAAGTTTTGGCATCACGTGTTAAATGCTTTTAAAAACTTAGTTAACAATATTTTTGTTATTCTTTTGCAATCAGTTATTTACAAATACAATTTCATGGTGTTCAGTTGTGGTTTAATTTATTAAAAAACCTAGCTGTTCCGCCGAACTTCGTTCCGCCCGTTCAGTTTGTATGAGAAAAATTAAAATGTTTTTCCTAGTTTCCTCGCTGTTGTAAGGGATAAAATGTACCCCATGTCCTTCTCCCGGTTCTAAGCTGCTTCTCCATCAATTTTCAGCCTAATCTGTTTAACTTTCACGACTTTCTTTTATATATACCTATAGACGATTCATGTTTCATTTTTTTTTATTTTCATCGTTTTTAAGGTGTATTCTGCTATTCGGGGCGATGACAAATCCAACTAATCAAAAACCGTGAAAATTGGTCCAGCAGATCTCGAGTTATAAGTGTTGTAACAAACACGACTTTCTTTTGTATATATATAGATGTACACAAGTATTAAAATGTTTTCCAACTAAATAAATAAAAAATACTTAATTATCTTCTTTCCGGAGTAGGCAAAGAGTATCGAGTGCCAAATGTTACGATCATTGGAGACTGCAAAGCTTTCTTCACATTCATCTGTGTAGGCGTTATTATGTTGTATTTATAGGGTGGTATAGGGATGCATCTCCGTCAACCCCTACGAGAATAACTTGTGCTACAATTTATATATATGTCTTAAGGTCATGAGCTAGTATACCTATTTTCTAATATCTGTGGTCATGAGTGTCGTCGGTGCAACGTGTGGTGCATCCGCTTGTAACGTCAGAAAGTCATGAACAAAGTATAGTTGTGATATTGTGGTCATTAGTACATTTGGCGCCACAGGTGCATCGGAATTCTCGTACTTTTTGTACACGCGTATGTGTGATATATTGTATTTGTAATATATATAAAATTGTGCAAAACGTATAATACGTCCCGCAACAGGAGAGTACCTATTTTTTTTCCATTGTTATTGAAACTGTTTCTTGAATACAAGGAAATTCTTCCTTAATTTCAAGTTTCATAGCTCTGGGATTCACTAAAGTGATCGGGATAAAATGAAGAATTCTCACAGCAGCTATGTGGGAGGTTAGCGAACACGTGAAAGCAACGAATTTTATCGAGAGTCAGGTTTGATTCCAGGCGCAAAGTTTCGTGATGCTGATTGAAGCGTAGTAAAACTCTAAAAACTTGAGTCTGGTTTCAATATTACGTGTTTTATATACATACTTAGATCGCGTACATAAAAATTGTAAATGATTTTCCTGGAATTCTATGATCAAAAGAAGCAATAAAAAAGATTCACAAATGACGGAGAAAACGATTTTGACATACTTATATTAAATATAGGAACCGAAATTATAACCTCATTCTTTTTTTTATTATATTAAAAATATAATGTAAACTAGCTGCTACCTGCGGCTTCGCCAGCGTTTTCACAGAAACCCGGTGTGCGATCGGGATTAAAAATAGCCTATATGTTAATCCAGGTCACAATCTATCTGTCTTCCAAATTTCAGACAAATCCGTTCAGCCATTCGAGCGTGAAAGAGTAACAAACATCCATACATCCATACTTACAAACTTTCGCATTTATAATATTAATAGGATAGGATATTTATTAAATTTATTACGACACATTGTATAATTCTAAGTATTATTATCATTAAATAACGGTTACAACACAGCTTTATCATTTTGTATACTTTGGGATTACATCAATTTTTGAATAATTTATCAACTATTCAACAATTGACAGCCTAAATTATCTTGTGGTCCGACGTTAGCCTTCCTTTACTAGTGCAAGTCTCGGGTACGATTCCTGGGTTGAGTGGCAACTCAAAATCAGTTTTTTTTAAATTAATCTATCTATTTAAAACAACGTTGTCCGGATTGGACATGAGTCTGGTTGGTTTTAAGTTTGCCACCTAGCACATGCTGGAACTTAACGTCTTTGGCTGGTAGAAGGTGCCCTCTCTATTTCTCTGGGAGCTCTGTCTACTTCTTTGGGGATACGGGCGTGAAGACACATTTTTTATAAATAAATCCTAATAAATAATTTATTCATAAAAACGGGCATCAACTCTCTACCGGCAGATAGCCTTTCGGCAGTTCTAATGCGTTTCACGTCTAACGTGTGTTTACAAAAAGCGTGTTTGTATATTTTTCTTTCCGTTTATTACCTAACAATCGGGCAGGAACTATCATTAAATTACGTCTGGACAAATTAAGTTGTATCGCTTTAAGACGTTTTGATTAATTATATACTTTAAAATACGATGTTGAGGAAATACGTGAATTTTAATAGATATTTAGATCATGAATCAACTAAACAATACCCTTGGTGGTGGGGGTTTCATGTGGAACTCCTTTTTAGAATAACATAAGAGTCATACTTTGTGAAAATAAAATAAATCATAAATGTACCTGGATAAGTTGAATATATAGAACATAAGTTGAATCTAACCCCAAAGTAAGCAAAACATAAAAAAGCAAAGTAAGCAAATCATGTGTTACGGGTGTTAGACATACCTAAATCGAAACAAAAATAAATTTAATAAACACAGAGACCCAGAAATGCAGACATCTAAATGCTCATTATACAAATGCCTGCCCCTGGAATCGATCTCGAGCCTAGGTCGATAGTTAGGCGTGTACGTTAACCCTTAAAATATAAAATTTATAAAGTGTTTGGATGTTGGTAAAGTTAGGGACTGCTTTTTAACCTACATCCATCTACTTTTGCGATGCAAAGGAAGGATTAAATAATGTTAAGACGCTAGCAAATCCGCAAGAATTAGTCAGTTTAAAATTTATAACACTGCACTACCATCTACATTATAGATCCAATATATGTAAAGGACAAGCAAAGGAGTATTTCCTAGCTTTTCCTAGTTTCATTCATTAAGCTGCCTTCCTCCCAGACAGCTTGTTGAAGGCGAGCAAAGGCTTACCGTCACCAACACCGTGACATCTGACTAGGCTGTAGAGTTTCGTAGAGATGCACCCGGATCGGCACCACCGCCTTACCTATTCCAGTCACCATAACGTCAGTGTTTGCCGTTGATGTGTTCCGGTTCGGAGGATAAGTTAGCCGGTAAGCCGGTCTTTGGTGTTTTTAGGCGGCGTCTAAATCTAAATCCGTCTGCTAGTTTGCCTTCCAATAACATAAAAATACCATTGTTTAGGTACAGATGTGTGAAGAAAGTTTTAAATCGATTGTTGAAAATAAACCCCTTTAAAATAAAACCAAGCTCCCAATTTGTCAACGACCTGTGAGACTGTTATTTTAATTATGTTTCTAAATAACTCTATCCAACGGATCAACAAGCGCGGCGTGTGATATGAAAATAGAATTCTAGAATAATATCGTGTAGCTGTTTCCCGCGGCTTCATCTTTGTTTCACATGGTACCTAAAACATTAGGCGTCTTATTAATAAATGCGTAGTAAAGTACTCCAAGGTTCATCCTGGTAGTGTTCTTTATTACAATGTGATATAAACTATAACGTCAATGAAAGTTTACTCCTACGTTAGTCCTTCTTCATTAATAAGACGGTAATAGTATAGCATGCAGTTTTATTTATTGAATTTTAAAGTTTGGCCGCCTCGATGGTCGAAGGGGTAGCACTAGTATATTAGTACTTTTGTTAACATAACACAAGCATATTATTTGCTTAATTTGGGGATTAGATTCAATTTGTGTAATATGTCTAGGGATATTTATTTGTTTATAATACCTTTAATACCTATTTTACATAAAAGTTATGAAATATTAACGTTATTAAACGATATTTATTCATTACCTTTACCTTGCTTAAATAAATAGATATTCCTGAACAAGTTACACAAATTGAAATTAACCCCAAAGTAAAAAAATATATTTGCTTGTGTTATAGGTGTATTTTAAATGTACGAATAATAAAAATACTTAAATGGATAGCAGAATAATTTTAATAAACGGCCAAACCCGAAAATGAAGGTACCTAAATGTTTATGACACAAATGCCGGCCATTGTCGGGAATTGAACCCGGGCATATCGATAGAGATAGGCGTGTACGCTAGCTCCTTGACCAACGACCAACATATATCCTAAATATTTTGAATGAAAAATTATGTTCCAGGATAGGTGGATGTTTGTTGATGTTACTCCTTCATGCAAACATAGAAAATATATAGATACATACATACATATCTTCACGCCAAGTCCCTTACGGGGTAGGCAGATAGTATCGAGTGCCAGACCTCACGATCCTGACAAACCTGTCTGTCTTCCTTCACGTTCATTATCCTTTTCATTCAAACACGCCGGTTTCGGAGACTCTTGACACCACCCTCGGATAATATCCGAGTGATCTGATCGTGGAATGTCAACCTTGGTCTCCCCGGGTACCTACTTGCATCAGAATCGGAATCATAATCAGAATAATCTTTATTCACTTGAACCACATAAGTGGTATTTGTGTGCGTCGACATTTTTATAAACTACCACCGGATCGGAATCGGGGCCTAACACTGAGAAGATCCGGCGAAAGAAACTCAGCGGGCTTGTCTTTTTTCAATAATAATATTTAAAATATGAACTAGATTAAAAATACAAATCACAATCAGATTTTAACTTAAATAAAAGGTACAACAAATCACATTACAAATTGCAGTAGGAGATTGCAATCTTCTATCCCCAAGCATGTTCATCTTCCAAATAGTCTGAGACCGTATAATAGCCTTTTTGACATAATTTTAATTTTATACATTTTTTAAACTTATTTAAAGGTAGACCTTAATACCAATGGGCAACTTATTGTAAAAACGTATACATTGACCGAAAAAAGATTTACTAATTTTATGAAGACGAGATTTGTATACGGCTAGATTATTTTTATCCCTCGTATTTACATTGTGAACATCACATTTTTTGTAAACATACATCGATTTTTGTTAACATAATAAATGTATTGAGAACTGAAGGTTCTCCACATTAGCATTGTATATCTGCTTTGTCAATCTTTCATCTGTTATTCTTTCCACATGACCGAACCAGCGGAGCACGCCTTTTTGCATTTTAACACCAACACTTTCTTTCAAACCCACTCTTTCTCAGATCTCACTGTTACGATTCTACTGTATATAGATAGGAAACATATAATGATATATGGAAATGTACAAAAGGTGGGTTCATCTCTAGGTCTACAGATTTCTTCCAGCCAACTATAAAAATTAGAATCTGTGATGAAACAGTGGAAGGCATCATGCATAATAAATGAATAACCTAAACATAATAATAATATAAAAAAATAATCATAATGTTATATTATAACATAATATAAATAAAATTAATAAATCTGTTTAAATAAGGAGCCTAAAGCCAAACATTTTTTTGTAAGTATTACGTAAAATTAGAAACAATTTATTAATAGGGCTATAACAATTGAAGTTTTATTGAAAGTTACTGAAGTTTTCAACAAAACTTCAGTTGTTATAGCCTTGATGATGCGTGAATAGTGCAACCGGTTGGCTAAAATATAATAGGTAATAAAAAATATATTTTGTAAACTACAAATGTAGTTGGAATGGAATTCCACCAAGCACCGACGATAAGAAGCATAGAAATTAAGTAATATTCTTTCAACCATTTTTTGAAGACGGATGGATGGGAATCGTACTGCGGACCTCAAAACGGAGTGTATCCCATAATTTGACAAAACGAAAAGTAAAAGAGATTGAATAACAATGGGAGTGAGATACAGGAAAACAAAGTATTAAACTACGACTAAAACGATACGGCGCGGCGGCGATTCACTATTGTAAGTGCCTTTGGCTCCCCTACCATAGTTATCTACTACAGTTTCTCAGTGATCAAACTACAAAGTGTAAACTTGGCTATTTATCATCGAGCCTATCTGATTAAATCAATTTCACACTTCTATACCGTAGATTATAAGGTCACAGCATGTTATAATTATGGCTGTAAATAACTTCATCGAACCGACAAACCAGCGTGGATGTGGGCACGGAATGGGCCGATCTCGTTTGCATTCCACATAGAGACTGCTTGCCAACTCTGCTGTGTTTACACAACGCTTATTATCAAGGTTACCTTTTTAATCACTATAGGAGGAAACAATATTTGGTTTTTTGATTGCGTAGATCGGAATAGATAATTTATGATTTTCTCGAAACTTCTATCTTCGTCGTCTTATACCTATATTCAAGAAACGAGTCGTTTTGATTATGGATGCTAGTATTTTGTACGATTAGTAAGATTGCTAACAACGGTTGCCGGTTTTAACTCTGAACATTTTTTGAAAATATGAGTAACGCTTCGTTACTTCACTCAAACTAAACTTAATTATTAATTAATTAAACTTACGGCTTACGCTTCATTGATCATAGGAACCGAGCATTAGTGTCGTGCTGCAATTTGACCGGGTAGGGATCGACTGTTTTATATATTCCTGTCAACTTCACCTTAATGGTGCTGTCGTGGTCTGATTCGGAGGGTATTGCAGACGGCAGACTTGCACAATAGCCTTACATCCAAGCCACAGGACAGCGACGCATCTGTTAGGGGTACATCCATGGTGTCTATAGGCAACGGTTGTTTCTTACTATCAAGAGAGCTATGTGCTTTTTGTTTATGATGTTGGAAGGCAAAGAAGCAGACAGATTTCCTGATGGTAAGAAAATCACACTGCCTAGAGACACCAAAGTTGGTAATAACCTGAAGCCGGGATGTTAGGCCTCCATCAAAAGTAAGTTTACGGCCGGCTACCCTACCCCCCGAACCGGAACACCTCAACGGCAAGCTCTAACGTTTTGGCGGCAGGCGGCTTGGTTGTTGTCTTATCCCATAGAAAAAAAGCCGTATTTTAACCACACCGAGTTTGGTTTTAAGCAGATTGCAATAAACATTTTTTTTTTCAAAAACAAAATAGGTTCTTGCTGCCTGATAACAACAAAATTAAAAATTTTAATAACCCCCACGAATCCTATATGCAACGTAGCTAAGAACCATTTCGATCTCGTCAGCTTCCAAACGAAAAATAAACTACGCA
>NJDC01001015.1:95202-112748 GCA_002245475.1 Calephelis virginiensis
ACCTTAACCTTGTTACAAGATGTTAAACTCTTTAGAGTAAGATCCCAGGGCCCCCAGACGTTACTTATTTTTGAAGTAACAAATTTTATGGTATAGACACTCTTCTGTGTGTTTAAGAGTGTATGTCTACTAACTAGTTTGACTAGGCGGCCCGTTCACAGGTAGCAGGAAGAAAAGGTAGACAAAAACATAACTTACTTTTGTTAAATTTGAAGTGCTAATTTTTATGTATGTCACATAGAATATTATTAAAAATAAATATTTCATATTGACAGACCGTTTCTGTGGGCGGTAATTCCTCCCAGACGATTGAAACCTCTTAAAAAAATTGCCGAACTTTTGTTATATTCGAAGTCTTCTGCTTTATAAATAAATATAAATATAATACCTTTTGTGTACAGCCAGACCAATCCGAAGGGCCAAACATTCTCTCAGACACAATCAAAGTTCCGCTGTAAGTGCGAGTGTAGCGGCATTATGCAAGCGCTTGAGCGTGAGCGAGAGCAATATATTACGTTTTCAGAACTACTCTAGTAGTTATGAGGTGTTCAGTTGTTCAGTGCAAAGAGAATATTATCACTACGTTTTAAGAGACTGACTTCGAACATTATAAAAACAATTAGTTTACATAACACTATGTTGCCAAATACCAACGAAACGTCAAACGTCACGTAAACGTCAGTTTTGTCACAAGTACCTACCAATCTCACAGATAAAATAGGGCTGTTGAGTCTGGTATTCGTTTTAATCGATATCGATAAAATGTAAGCAATAGGTGCTGGTGGCACACAAATTACGTTCTAATAAATTTATTTTATCCGTATTACATACACATATACATACATATCTTCACGCCAAGTCCCTTACGGGGTAGGCAGAGAGTATCGAGTGCCAGACCTCACGATCCTGACAAACCTGTCTTGCTTCCTTCACATTCATAACCCTTTTCATACAAACACACCGGTTTCGGAGACTCTTGAAACCACCCTCGGATAAAATCCGATTGATCTGATCGTGAAATGTCAGCCTTGGTCTCCCCGGTTACCTACATTCATCCACATTCGCATTGTATATCTGCTTTGTCAATCTTTCATTTGTCATTCTTTCCACATGACCGAACCACCGGGCATGCCCTTTCGCATTTTAACACCAACACTTTCTTTCAATCAACAAACAAAAACAAGGTGGTAGTGTACGGTAGATATGACTAAAAATTAATCTACCTTTAAATTAATTTATAACAAATTATGAAACTTATGTTCATAAAAAAATAAAATGTTTATCAAAATATAAATAAGGGCTGTGATTTAAATGTACATTTTTATAGAAATATGTATCTTCTTAAAATTAACTAAATATTTGCACACCACAATGTGGTAGAATATGTTGTATTCTTAAATATCTTTATAACAACTTTTTAACACACATATTCCGCAAATAAATAATTTTCATTTCATTGCATTTCATTAATCAATCCCACTCTTTCTCGGATCTCACTGTTACGAAGGCGGTCAGCGAGCGTTACACCACAGATTTTCCGTAGTGCTCTCATTTCGACCGCATTTATCCTACTTTCATGCTCTTTCTGACATACCCAACTCTCGCTTCCATACAGTAACGTTGGAATAAGCACAGAATTATGCAAAGCGAGTCTAGCTTTTTGACTTAAAACCTCGCTTTGGAATAACTTACCCAACGCTCCATTCACACTATTCCCTGCACTCACTCTCCTCTCTACATCCGCGGTATACCTTCCATCCCTGCAAAAAGCACAACAAGATATACAATTTCATCCACTTGTTCCAGCACTACATCATCAACCAAAACTCTTACATCCGTTCTGGCTACGTCTCTTTCAAACACCATTATTTTGTTTTTCATCGCATTCAAATGTAAGCCCATTTCTTTTCAATCTCCTTCCATAACTGTGACCAGTGTTTGCAGCTCAGATGGTGTAGAGCCCAAAAGTACAGCATCATCTGCATAAAGCAGGCAGTTCACCACTTGGTCACCCATACGCATTCCCACATTCAATGATCTTAACCTTTGAAGACATTTGTCCAAATATAAGATAAACAAGCGCGCTGACAACACACAACCCTGCTTGACGCCAATATTAACATCAAACCAAGGCGATATGTTGCCATCCACCCGCACGCATGCTTTACAGTCTAAATACATTGACTGCACCGCACGTAGCAGGGACCCGACTATCCCATAATCTGGCAAAATGTCCCAAAGTTCCTTATGTACAACCCTATCAAACGCTTTTTCGAGATCCACAAAACAGCATAAAACCCTCTGACCAACAGCCAGATGCTTCTCTACAATGTTGCGGAGCGAAAACACTTGATCCGTACATCCTCTTCCAGACCTGAAACTGCCTTGAGCCTCCCACAATGTTCCATCGGACATCCCTTGCATCCTACTTTCAACTATTTTTCCATACACTTTTGATGCTAAACTGATCAAAAGTACTTTTATTTAAATTAAAATTCTTATTTTCTGTACGTGTTTTGGATTTTCAAAAAAACATAAAATAAAATAAAAGGAACATGGATTTTAAGATAGTATAGTATTCAATTCATAAAAAGGATTTTACTAGTTTCCGATTTGAAGGTGATATAGAATTGTCGATGATGATGATTACAAATCGACAAGGCGGTCATTGAACTTTGAGTCATCATATTTTTGGTTTCTGATTTTAAAAAGTTGTGTGTGTATGTGCGAGTGTTTCTGCCTGTGGCAGTTTTGAATGGATGGACAAATTTCGATGAGGATTTTTTTTGAGCTGATGTGATCGAGATGGTTCGTGATTAGAGGATTCGATACCGGGACTGCTGATTTAATTTGTACTTGCTAACGACCGGTACCACAGTATTACGTGGAAAAACCGCTTTACGTCGTTTAAGTACCGATATTTTTTGTTAATTGGTAATAATCAATGAAATTATTAAAAAATAACAATAATTAATGTCTGAGTGAATATATATGAAACATAACGAAAGTCATTTTTTGTAGCTTTAAGAGATTATGTTTGTATCAAGAAAAGAAAGAAAAGAAAAAAGGAAGAAAGAAAATATATTTATTTGCGGAATATGCGTGTTGAAGTTGTTACAAAATTATTTAAGCTTTTCAACATATTCTACCACATTGTGGTGTGCAAATATTTCAATATTTATAAAAAATAATAATTTAATTATGTACATAATGTTTTAACATTCATACAAAAAAAAAATAGTTTTATATTTATTACAAATTGAATTATAAATTATAAGAAATTTTAAAACGTAAATAAATTTAACCCTTTCTACCACACACCATACAAGTACTTTTAAAAAGAAAACAATATCATTATTCAAAGAAAGTTTTTATGTCAAACATAAAAAAGATGAAGGTGTTTCGTCAGTGTAGTATTCTTCTATTTAATTTGAAATATGAGTACCTATAGACATTGATCTCTTCAGCATATAGTCTTTTTTTAAAGTAAAAGTAACTAAGTAAGTAAATATCTTCACGCCCATGTCCCCGTACGGGTTGGCAGAGGTACAACCAGAGCACCCACGACTAGCCAAAGGCACTAAGTCCCACAATGTGATAGGTGGCAAGTCTATTGCCAACCGGGCACATATCCAATCCCGCGCAACGTTTTTTTTATTAGAAAATGAAAAAAAAAACAGTTTTCTTTTTTGTTGCCCGACCCGGGAATCTTCAAATTCAACAACTAGGCCCCTAGACCACCGAGGCTTCTATAGTGTTTCTGAAAAAGTTTTAAGAAGTTGATTTTTTTTTGAGTTCATTATAAACAAAATAAAGAAACGGCAATTCTGTAGTAAGTGTCAATCCAGTCAGTTTATGGAAATAACTATAATTTTGTTTTGTTTTTTAAGGAGTTAACTAAAGATTTAAAAAAAAAGTTGATTTTGAAATTTTTAATGGTTTTTTTTAACTTTCTAGAAAATAAGTACAATTAACCAATAAAATCCTGGGATTATCCCAGGATTAGAAAATCGACTGGGATCGGATCCTCTATTCGTGTACAAATTCTGTGTCATCTATCATATATATATAGACAACACAGAAGTTTGTTCACTCGTTTAACTGAGCGCGATTTGTATTTTTTTCTTTATATATTTCAAAAAACTGTTACGTTTGTATGTGTATTCTAAAATAACTAAATTTCCAGAACTTACGCAAACAAACAATATTTAATCAGGAAGGACTTTTACTGATAAAAGAACTAAGAGTACCTGCTAGACGTGTCGTAGAAGGTTAGAAAAGGCCTGTCATGGCATTTAATAAACTATTGGCTTAAAAATAAATACGGCATGAAGGTTATAAGAGTTACGAATACGTTTAGAATGTAGTTATCTTGAATGTAAACGTTCACGTTCACAATAACTACATTCCAAATGTAACTATGAGCGTAAACCTAATTTTTACTGTAAATGGACATTTTACCGCAGAGGATTTGCTTAGAAGATTTTATTACGTATGTTTGAGAAAATAGGTTCCGCCAAGGTTGTTTTATTGCTGATGTTATTCTGTGAAGTTTTACGAGGAATATTTATTTTTAAATTGTTTTATAACAGACAAATTTGAGTGTCTTCTAAGATATACTAAAAATATATCAGTTAATTATTTCCTGTCAGACACATAAGCTATATTTTAACTAAGTACTTGAAAAATACACAATGAATATTAACATAGTGTTTTTTTAACATTCAAAAACAAGGACAAAAAGATAAGGGTTCGATAAAAGTTGCAAAGAATAAATATGTGTTTCGTAAAAGAAAAAAAATGTAAACGATAAAAACACTAAACATGCTTTTAGACTTTTAATTTAAATTTTCAAATACATTTTGAGGTTGTGTGAGAAGAACATAACCTCAAAATGTATGTACAAAAGTAGTAGATCTTTTTATTACTTACAACATTGCTGTTCAACTTTTTCCATAGGACTTGTTATGGAAATTAAGATAAACTGTTTTTAACCCTTTAAAACTCACCCCTCCCACTTCGCGACCTGTAGGGTTACTCTAAAATATCGATTTCATGCAAATTGGAAATTGCAAACGGATATGATGTTTAGGTACTCTTGAACAAAGTAAAAACGGATTATTACCATTTAGTTTCATCAAAATTCAAAAAATCCGATTAAATAATTTATTTTTTAATTTATTATTTATAGTATAACTGAACTTTGACAATTCGTTAATATTGTGTTCAAAAGTCCTTAAAATGACATACCCGATTCCAATTTCCAATATTGCATTAATCCAGATTCGAGAGTAACCCTACTGGGATCAACAGTAATTTTTTTTCTTTAATTTTTATTATATTTATTCTGTACTCTGTGTTTTAGTGGTCCAGTGTTAAATTTGACTTCATGAGGTCGGGTTTGATACCCGAGTCGGGCAACGAAAAGAATACGTGTTTTTTCAATTTTCTAATAAAAATTAACGCTGCCGAGTTTGGATATGTGCCCGGTTAACGATATGTTTGCCGCTTATCTCATTGTGAGCCTTAATATCTTCGGCTAGTCGTGGATGCCCTGGTTGTACACTCTCTCTGCCTCATGGGCGATGTGGGAATGAGACTTTTTTAATAACTTTTCTTATATTTCAAAAAATATCAACGCTGGTCTACTTTTGCGAACAGCTTATCATTTTCACATGAAAGCGTTAATGAAAAATAAAATAGTTACAAAAAGAATATAATATCATTTTTTTCATATTTTTTTCGTAACAATCTTTCATTTTTAATAAAGTTCGTGACTACTCAAGAGGCATTGTTCGTAAAGGCTTATGTAACGAAAAGCAAACGTACTGGATATTGCTGTCCTAGTTTAATAATAAAATATCTTTGAAGAGAACGCCACGAAACCGTGGGACTTTGGCCTAGTTTCGGTGTCGATTTTTAAACGTTGTAGGATAAGTGACAATATTTTCACCGTTAAATTGTAACTTTACAGGTAACTTTTACAGGCACAAATCTTTATTAAGTTAAGTTATTATTAATTAAGTTGGAGTGCAGTATAGAAACTGTTCTTTATGAGTCATTTAAGGGAAGTTAAACTAATGCAAAAAACGTTTAAAAATATTAAAAAAATGAGTGAATGAATACACTTTATTATGCACTAAAAATGTCTATATTTTTTAAATTATTTCCTACTAAAACTTGTCTATGACATTGCTTCATGGATTTTTGTTATGTTAAGAGGAATGTGAACATGTATCAAAATATTGTAATTAAGAGGATAGTATGTCCTTTACGTTAAAATGGCTTTTACAGTATCCATTTAAGATCAAAAAGCAATAGTGCGTCAACGTATCGGACGTTAATAAAAGTGATTATAATAAATTTTATTGTAGGTATATGTAAAGTGCTTACAGTACAATTATAATTACCTATATGATAATAAAAAAAGTATCTTCTTCACGCCCATATCCCCGAAGAGGTTGGCAGGGGTACAACCAAGGCACCCACAACTAGCCGAAGACACTGAGTCCCACAATGTGATAGGTGGCAAGCCTATCGCCAAATCGGGCACATTTCCAATCCCGACCAACATTTTTTTTAATTAGAAAATCGGAAAAATCCAATTTTATTTTTGTTGGCCGACCCGGGATTCGAACCCGGGACCTCATACAGTCAAGTCCAACACCCGGACCGCTAGACCACAGAGGCGATGATAATAATTATGGTAAAGTAAAAACAAACATGTTGTAAGAATGATTTTATTTCGTTGTTTCCTGTAAGAATATAAACTATGTTTTTCTTGTTGATAGAGATCATAATTACCTACTCAGGAAAATTAATCAGGAAAAATAAGGTTAAATCATTCTTAAACGAAACTTTGTTTAATTAGTTCATTCTGTGGTCTAGCGGTTCAGTTGTTGGACTTGACTGCATGAGGTCTCGATTTCGAATCCCGGGTTAAACAACGAAAAAAAAATGTTGGGTTTTCCCAATTTTCTAATAAAAAAATGTTGCTCAGGATTGGAAATGAGCCCGGTTGGTGATAGGCTTGCCACCTATCACATTGTGGGACTTAGTGTCTTCAGCTAGTCATGGGTGCCCTCGTTGTGCCTCTGCCTACTGCCTCTGGGATATGGGCGTGAAGATGCTGTTTTTTTAGTTTATTTAAGCAATAATATTTGGAATTTAAGCGCAGTAAGTAACAAAAAATGGATATTTTAGTCGATTTCGCTGAGATTCCATAATCAGAACCAGACTTGTTGGCAAATGTTAGGTTAAAAGAAAAAATATTTTCTATTTAAAAGTGCGGTTCAGAAATGACGGAGAAATTTCTGAACCGCAAGATCAACTTAAATAAAAAATATAGGAGCCGAACATATAACCTTCTTTTTTCCAAGTTGGTTTAAAAGTAAGGCTAAATCATACAAAACACAACTTTATCTTGGCAGTAAAAATGAGGACCTACCGCGTGAGGTGTCATTGTTGAAAACATATTGATATAATATCAAAATATTAATGCTATGAATATGGGTGTGGTCTTCTTTTAGGAGATGGAGATATCACTCACCTAGTTCGCTAGCTACATTTTAAATAAATTCAAAAACTTAAATTTGGTAAGAACTAGATATGGAAAACTTCTAGAGCCAAAATAAAGTTATTAGACAAAAATTAATTTAAGTACACATTTTGCCTAACAAATATGATTTTATATAGACACTTAGTGATAAAATCATACAACAAATTCTTAACGACATATTTTTTTTAATTATTTTTTTTAATTTGAAGAAAATAAACTACTAAAACTTAAATGTTTTGTTTAACAAACCTATTCTAACAAACCTACAATTCTAGACTAATAGCTAATTAAGAAAACAATCCGTAATCGATTATAATTGACTAAGTTATTTAAGGCAATATTGCCTATTGATAGGTCCACATAATGACTACGGCAACTAATCGATTCAAGTCATAATAAGTAGAAGTAATATTTGACAGGATACCTGTTTCTGCCACCATAATGACTGTCATATTCTGGTTTGGAGGGTAGGATAGCCGGTAGACTTGCACAATAGGACCAACATCCCGGTAACAGGACAGCGACGTACCTACGTATCCCATCCATAGACCCTATAACATCTTTGGAGTCTATAGGCCATTGTATGTCTTACCATCAGGCGTAGTGTCATTATTCGCTGACCTTTTACAAACCCCCAAAAAATATAAAATACCTACTTGTGTATTCGAAATCCGTCAAAAGTAGTTTACAAGATGTCTTCATTATTCTTCTATGTCTAGACTACGTGTCTAAACTACTATAACACAATTGAACTGTAGATGAACGTTTGCAGAGTACATAATCGATACAGTGCAATGCCTCACCCAGTTGGCATTCGGGCCTGGCAGACCCCCAGGCGCCCACGTTCCCAACTGTCCCTTGTGTATTTTAACAACCGCGTCACCTGCTACGCAATGTCTATGCATAGAGCCACTTGGCTTCTCCTATTTGTTGCACAATAGCAACTACGCGAGATAGTCTAATAATTTAGTATAAGTATTGTATATAAATCTAACAGCAACAGCTGTTCATTGTAACATAATATTGGAACATGTAAGAAACTTTAAGATAAAGTCTTTGACGACGTACAGGGGAAATAATAGAAGAACTCTGACAACAACGCAACAACGAGCCTTAGTATAAACATAATATGATACCAAGATTATTTTGGAATGACATGTTGCTAGCTTAGCGGTTTTCATAACTTTACAGGGCTTTATACAAGAACCAACTTAGACTTCATTGTAACATAATATTGAAATAATTACTAGCTGACCCCGCAGACGTTGTTCTGTTACTTTTTTTAATGTGATTTTAGTAAATAAATTGGGGTGAGTCACCCTTGTCACTTAGGGGGAAAAATAGATGTTGGCCGATTCGCAGACCTACTCAATATGCTCACAAAATTTCAATAAAATCATTAGAGCCGTTTCGGAGTTCAATCACGCACACCGTGATACGAGAATTTTATAAATAAGATAGATGGGAACTGTAGAAATGACATTAAAGACTATAGTACCAGGTAGAACCTTGGAGTATTTTAGTAACTGTTTATTTTTAAGACAGATGAAGTTTAATATCCGAACTCCAGGTTAGAAGTCCGTGGTAGGCGGTTTTTCAACGTCTCTGGATATTGGTGTTTTTTTAATCTACCTGTTTTTACCGGATTCCCACCGTTACTGTCGTTTGACTTCCTGAATTTACCAACTAGTTTGCGTTAGAATACTATAAAAAGTTTCTTAATTGTAATTTATAAAGGTCTAATTTAATATTTTGTAGAATGAATAACATCGCGTTATAGGTGCGAAATATAATAAGGATATCTAGAGCTAACAGAGTTTGATTTCAATTCCACAAATGTCTGTTGTGAGTCTGTGTATTTGTCACTTTAAAAATGGCTAAAAAAGGTGTAAAAACCATTGAAAGCCATATTTATAAAAGAAGAAGAAGAGTTTAAAAATTGCTAAATATTCAAATAACTGTGGAAGAAGATCCAATATAAAGCTCGATTAAAAATACAATGAGCGCTGAATTATTTGAATACATGGAACATATAATGCTAACTAATTGACATTTTGATCAGAAGTACGATAATGAGTACCTATCTCATGCTAAAAAATACAAAATGGCGTATATTTTACAACATGAGGCGGCACAAAAGCCAATGATACCTTCCGCTAGAATGAACAATTAAGTATTTTTTATCTGTACCTACGCAGCTTTTAAAATCGTGAACAAACAACAGGAACACATTCTGTTTTATTAACAAATTTTGAAGGTTTGTATTATTTTTTCTAAAGTGAAGTATTCACAAATAAATTAATATTACCAATGTATCGTGTATTTTCTCAATGCTGCTAGATCTTACTCGATGAGCTTAGGTAAGGAAGCCGCTTCTTTACCTAAGATACTGACATTATTGACTTTGACGACTAAAAAGTAAACAACGTCTGCCGGGTTTGTTCTGATATGTTTTTAATGTGATTTTAGTAAAAAAAAGGTGAGTCATCCTCATCACTTAGGGGTATGAATAGATGTTGGCCGATTCTCAGACTTACTCAATATGCCCATAAAAATTCATGAGAATCGGTCAAGCCGTTTTGGAGGAGTTCAATCATGCACACCGTAACACGCGAATTTTATGTATTGGATAGATGTAAGAAAACGCTGGCAACTACGCTAATAAACTTTAGTATAAGCACTGTATTAAATCAAATAGCAGCAAGATTTTTTTTATGGCTAACATGTTGCTAGCCTCGCGGTTTTTACAACTTTACTGGGCTTTATGCAGCAAGAACCACCTTAGACTTTATTGTAACATAATATTGAAATATGTAAGGAACTGTAAAATAAAGTCTTTGACTACGCCTAGGGGAGATATTAAAAAAAAACAATTACAATAACTTTAGTTAGGAGCTTTACTATAAGTATTGTATTAAACCTAACAGCAACAAGATTTTTTGAATGACTAATATGTTACTAACCTCGCGGTTATTAACCTTAGACTTCATTGTAAGATAATATTGAAACCTGTAAGAAACTTTAAAATAAAGTCTTTGACTACGTCGAGGGAAAGTAATAAAATAAACATTGGCAAGTGCGCTAATTAGGGAGTTGCCTAGTAGCAACAAAAAACAAATAAGACTTCATTGTAACATAATAATATTAAAACATAAGAAACTGTAAAATAAAGTTTTTGACTACGTCCAGGGGAAATATTAAAAAAAACATTGACAAAAATGCTAATTAGGAACCTTAGTATAAATATTATATTAAACCTAATAGTGACAACTACTAACTTAGATTTTATTGTAACATAATATTGAAACATATTACAAACTGTAAAATAAAGTCTTTGACTACGTCCAGGGGAAACAAAAAAAACCACTGACAACGACGCTAAGTAGCCTATAGCACTTCTAACACAATTGTCAGAGACTGCAATTATTTTTTCGGTGACATATGAGGTAGGTAGGTCATTTGCGTTTGAAGACTCATGCACTTAGAAAATTCCAAGATACTTAAATAAAAATAGGATATGAAAATGGAGCACAGCATTTTAAAAAATATAGACTTTTCGATATTTGTTATTTTAATAGGACTTTCTAACTGCAACGTCACTTTATAAACGAAAAAATGAAATAGAAAATGATAAAAATTGTGTTTTTGAAAAACATTAAATTATTAATTAAGACGTAAAATATCACATCAAAGGAGTAAATATCATAATCCTAAAACCTATATATTATGTAACTAAGAACCATATTGATCACGTCAGCTTTCAAACAAACATCCGCATCGAAATCGGCCCATCAGTTTAAAAGTTATGATGCCACAGATATACTTACACACAAGGACACGTCAATCTTATGACGTCCCTCGCTTTAAAGATAAATGTATATAAAAATGCATTTAAAAAAATAATTCTACTGTGGACAAAGATTAAAACATTAACTCTACAAATTAACAGTAGTTTATTACTGAAACAAAAGCGACCTATTTTAAATAAGTTACTTATGAAAAGCAAAATTAGCAAGTAGCAGCTTAATCTGTAACAATAGCGTTCCGTTCGCCATCACTAAGTGTGAGTGGCAGGCTCTGGCTCCGAGCCAGATGCTTAGCTAGCACTTTCACAATAAATGCACTAAAACTATCTTTGAAGTAGTTTCAAGATTTACCTTGATTTTATGTTAAATTTGTTATCACAAGTTACGTAATGTTTGGAACTGAAACTATTTCACATATCTAGCCTAGAATTAAACAATGCAGTTGTTTAAATGTTTTGAAATCAGCGACGGAAAGAGAGGTGTTATAAATTTGACGTGCTTTTCTTTTTAACCCTCGACAGAAAAAGACGAGTGTTATAAATTTGACGTATCTGTGTGTGTCTGTCTGTGGTATCAACTTTTGAACAGATGAACCGATTTCGACCGTGGCTATAGGATTATTATCTTGAGTGTAAGATGTTAGAAGGCTAAAACATAAATATAATTTATTAAATAATGTTTTCCAAAGTTAAAATGTAAAGACCTTGAATAAGCCGTATGTGGCAATATAATATGTACCCAGATGAAAGAAATCAAATTGTAAAAGTAAATTCTAGTAAATATTTTAAAAAGATGAACTAATTTTGGCTACGATACCTCAAGTGGTTTTTTGTAGTGCGTTCAACAACAATATTTTTGAGAAGCGAATATATTAATTATTAGCCCTCGTTGGTGATTGATTTTTTTATGGAAAGGACAGCAAAAAAGCAAACGAATCTCCTGTTGCTAAAAGACACTTGTGGCCTATAGACGACACCATAGTCCCCAGAAGAATCAGAAGCAGAAAACACTTTATTCACAATAAATATGCGTCTACATTTTTATAAACCGAATAAACATCGAGGCCACTTAGAAGATGCGGCAAAAGAAACTTAGCATACTGGTCTTTTTTAACCCAAAAAAGCGAAAAACCGAAAAAAAGGAGAAGGTTCTTAATTAGATTATTGTTTTTTTGTATAGTTGTTACGCGATTACTCCATCAAAAGCCAACCGATTTAAAATATGGCTCTTTTAGAAAGACAGGTCATGATTCAGAGATGGTTCTATATAAGTTTTATAATTATCCGATTACTAGTTTTTGAGTTATAGTTAACAGTTCATACATTTTTCAGTGTAACTCTAAAACTACTAGTAATATGGTGATAAAATTTATGCGGAACAATTTCAGAAACACTTGCTATCTTTCAAAAAAATAATTATAAAATTGCGACTTGGTACTACTCTTGTGGCTTAATTAAAATAAGTGCGATGCTATCCTGTGGTCGGGGTGTTAGGTCTATTGTTGAAGGCAATCGACTGCTCTATTTTCCTTACCAGAACATGGCATACATACATAAATACATATTCACGCCAACTCCCTTGCGTGGTAGACAAAGAATATTGATGGTCGAATGTCACGATTTCTGCAGATTTTTGTGCCTTCCGGAACATGGGACTCATTATATCGGTAGAAATAATACAAGACTTCAGAGAGATTTTTTAGGGGTCTTGTTCTAGTATCATATGGAACGAAAATCTGATCTGAAAGTGGATGAAATACGACCACTTTTGAACTAACTTGCTATCATAGCAATGACGTTTGAAATTATCAAACTAATAATTGATCTTTTTGACTTGCAAATCAATTTATACATAACGGTCGTACCGGATATTGCTAGGAGCCGGAAAAGGAATGAGCTGATAACATCAATTATCATATGATAAATGGCCGCCTCTGTGGTTCTTGCGGTCCAGGTGTTCGACTTGACTTCATGAGGTCTCGGGTTCGATACCCGGGGCGGGCAACAAAAAGAAAATGTGGTTTTTCCAATTTTCTAATAAAAAAATTGCTCGGAATTGGATGTGTGCCCGGTTGGCGATGGGCTTGCCATCTACCACATTGTGGGAATCAGTGTCTTCGACTAGTCGTGGGTGCTGTGGTTGTGCCTCTGCCTAACTCTTCGGGGCTATGGGATTTAGTTACTTACTCTTTATCGTCGGCACTTAGTGGAATTACTTAGTGGCACTTAGTGCAAGATGCACTATTCCGCAATGCACTTTATTTAACACTTTATTTTAATTATTTAATCATTTATTGTACACAAAAAGACATAAACTTTAAAACTAAAAGATTTATACAAAAGGTCAGCTTATATCAGTTAAAATATTTCTTTCAGTTCACCCAAAAAGGAGCTGAAAAAAGTAAATGGTTGCTTTATCTTATATGTTTGCATAATAAGGGTAGTGAATGTGGAGGAAGCCAGAAAGGTCTGCAAGGATAGTGAGATTTGGAACTCGATAAAAATATCTGCCTACCGCGTAAGGAACTTGGCGTGATTTTGTTGATAACCCTATTCATAAATAAACACGCCGGTTTCGGAGACTCTTAACACCACCCTCGGAATAAATTACCTGAGAAATCGTGGAAGGTCTCCCTGGCTACTCACATCCATCCACATTCGTATTGTATACTGCTCTGTCATTCATCTGCCATTATTACCACAAGACCGTACCAGCGTAGCATTCCCTCTCTCATTAAAAAACAAAACTTTCTTACAATCCCACTCTTTCTTGGATCTCACTGTTATGAATGCGGTAACTACTTTTAAATTTAATAAGTATGTAACTACCTTTTAGAAGACGAGGCTATAATTATGTAATACACCTACCAAATCTTAAAGTACAATTTTGAGTTTGGGTTTGATAGAAAGGTTTTTTCCGTGCTGGTCCGGATTTTGTGTAGTATAGTCAAATGGCTTCCCGTCCATCAGCTCGTAAGTACGTAGTCAAAACGGGTCATTATCAACACGCTGTTAGTTGGGTCTTGTGGAGTGCTTTCCTATGGAGGCTTCTACCGCTAACTACAATACCTACCTATACTTGCCGCCAAAATGCCAGCGTTGCATTCCAATTCGGAGGGTAGGGTAGTCGGTAACTTTGCACATTAGGCCTAACACATCGTTACAGGACAGCACCGCAACTGTAACAGCTATGTTGTCTTTAGAACAATGCTTTCTCCTTCCATCAGAAGAGCCGTGCGCTAAAAGGTAATTATGTAACGTTGGATTAAAGTTAGAGCTACGTTATGTGTACTTTAAGTATGGTACGTTTTTTTATGTTAGAGGCCAGCTTTCAAGCACACGGCTCTCCTGATGGTAAGATAACCCTAGCCATAGACACCACAGATGCTATAGATACGTTGCTGCCCTGAGGCCGTGGTGGAAGGCTTATTATGCAGATCTACCAGCTGTCCTACCTTCCAGACTGGAACATAAACTGGTAAGCCGGTGGATCCCTACCAGGGCAAGTTGTTACGCACCACTCTACAACCAGGCACTCGGTCGAGCAGCCTGGCAGACCACGGGCAGAGGCAGATGGTCTGTTCTACTCAGCGGAAAATGCAATAGTTCTTGCATCAAACCGTAGTAAACTATTTTTCTTAGAACTATTTTTGAAATCAAGATTAAAATGAATATGATAATTTCGTTTTAATATCACACGTGGAATGTCTGACGTTATCTTGTACCTAAAAATAATATTCCTTTGTGCAGTGATCGTATAGACAGAGATTTGTATCCATAAAAGAGTAAATAACTTTAACATCTGTAATGAAATTACTGTATCACATATTCACATGTTTATCTCTGTAAAAAAAGTATGTAAAATCTTTATAAAAACATACAAAACTCTATAAAAAATTGAATCCCTGTTCCCCTTGGCCATCGTATCATGAACGGATGGACCAATTTTGCTAATTCATTATATTTTGTTGTGTTCATCCTCCTAGCCTCTGACAATATTTAAAAGAAAAAAATAGTATTCGTTCAGGTCTTGCGGATCAGCAATATTATTATAATTTTTAACGTGCTTTGTCTGCACATTAAAAAGATTGTTTAAAAATTAGTAATAATCGCCTCTGTGATTTAGCTGTCTGGTGTTGTATTGGACTTTATGAGATTACGGGTTCGATCCCCGGGTCGGGCAACCAAAATATTTTTTTTTAATTGTCAAATAAAAAAATAACGTTGACTGTAATTGGATACGTGCCCGGTTAATTATAGGCTTGTCTCCTATCACATTATGGGACTAAGTGTCTTCGGATAGTCGTGGGTGTCCTGGTTGTACCTCAGATTACATCTTCAGGGATCTGAACGTGAAGATACTTTTTTGCTAGAAAATTAATTGGAGTTAGACTTTGAAAAGTTCAAAAAACTAAATTTGCATAGGTATAGTTATACTCTGACATTTACATTTTAAGATATAATTGTTAGGAATTATTCAGGGTGGCTCTGCTACAGAGACAATTATTTTCGCCCGCATATAATTATACAATAATTCTGTGTTTGTTTCTTAAGTAATAGTAAAAGCACAGAAGAATTTTACACCTTCGAGTCGTGGCCCCAAGGTCAATGCGTTCAAAAAATTAAAAACTAACAACTCTTACACTAACTAACTTTGACAGCACCTAAATAGATATATTTTCTAAGGCTTACGATGTTAATATTGCTAGCGTCTACAAAAATATTTTTTGTAAACTCTGAACAGCGCCTCTACTGGTGATTAGGGGAGCTAAATTTCAGACCAAAATGATATAGATTTTGATAAACAATTACCTTTTATTTTTTTTTCGTGGGTAAATCCTAATGGATACCCGCCACTTTCGGGGGAAGTGACGGGTTATGTCGGACTCCTATCGACTAAAACCTCACGGTGTCCAACCCTTCGCTATGGGCTACGGGAACGCTTTTCACACAAATCCTCTTCTGGGAGCCCCACTTAACAGGGGCTGCAAACCGTCGGAAGTGGTGCACGGAGACACAGCGTGCACCACTTCCGGAACCCAGTGGCGACAGGCATCCCGTACCTGCCGCAACCCCATCTCGACTGGGCGGGCTAGATGGAAAACCCGCCCCTCTTCTCCGCGGACCGTGCTGCCACCATCCCACGCGGGCCAAATGACCCACCACCCTGTGTGCGCTCCTCGTGTCCCCTCTTGGACAAAGAGGGGTACTGAGGAGCGCCCTTCCTGGTCCGAATTGATTTCACTGGGGCCCCGGCTCGACCCCAGCTACTCAGCCCCCCCGCGACAAAGCTCGGACCCTTTGATAAACAATTACCTAACGTAATCTATAGCAACTCATGTTAAAGGCTCTGACGCTTTTATTTATGTTAAAAATAATGAATATGGCTGTCAAAATTTATGTTTTTTCGGCTAGAAAGTGCCTAGTTAAAAATATTTTCCTGTGGATATCTGGAAAAGCCAAGCTTATGTCATAGGTACGTGTAGTAAAAAAAAGAAAATACGAAGTATGAATTTACAAAACCAGTGATCGTTTTGTTCAAATATTCAGATCACGTTTTTCGTGTCATGCTTCCTGTTGTTGAATATTACATTTTTCTTCAAAGTACTGACTCACTTTACTTGTAAAAGCAAGAAAATAATGTCATAAGTATGTTGTAAGTCAACCATTCTAAATACAAAAATATAACAGCGGTCTTTAAAGTTGTATGTAAAAAAGTTGTTTCTTTAGTTCTTTGATAATGACGTCACAACTTCAAAACAATTATAGCCAATGGCTGTATTAAATTGTCACGTCATAATAGATCAAACAAAGCTACTATAAGAAAGTAACTATAGTTATCTTTAAAATTTGAAGATAAGTATGAATTTTATTCAGGACTGGCTGTCCCGGCGAACTTCTCTCCATCCATCCAGTTTGTGTGGGAAAACTAAAAACATTGTTTTCCTAGCTTCCCTGTAGTTTTTTCTTTTTAAGCTATTGCATAGCTTCTATCGCGGGCCTTGAGCGTGGAGGTCGAATCCAGAAATTCCGTAACGAAAATAACCTAACACCCCCCATTCCGATCGGCACAGCGGTGATACCTTTTTAGTTTTGCCATCTATCGATGAATAGCAGTACTTTTAATGACTTTTTGATCATGCTTGTCTATTTATGTCAGCAACTCGCCTCTAGGTGGCATTG
>NJDC01001017.1:3671-31244 GCA_002245475.1 Calephelis virginiensis
TGTACGGGAAAAAATATTGACGTTTATGGCAGATCAAAACGTTTTTTGGATTTGTTGCGTTCGAAATTTTGTCGACAATTTTTCTTCGTGGTGGGTCTTAGTTGGACCGTCTTGCTTGAACTAATATACATCGTCGCTTGATCGTTGAATTGGGGTCGATCGAGATCTGCCAATTCTTCATTTGACCATCTACGAGGGTGGATCCAAAAGTTCTAAGCCCGACCAAGAAAATGAAAGAAAAGTGGGTCTAAATTTAATTTTATTTTTCGACATAGTCTCCATCTAGCACAACACACTTCTTCCACCTGACCTGCAACTTATTTATCCCCTCGAAAAAATAAGATTCCGGAAGGTCGGCGAAATAGTCGTTTACTGCGACTATCACCTCATCTTTGGTCAAAAATTTCGAGCCACCCAAGTGTTTTTTTTAAATTTGGAAATAAATATTAATCCGAGGGGGCTAAAACCGGCGAAAAAGGTGGGTGGGGCAGCAATTCGTAGCCACAATCATGGATTACAGACATTGTTTTAACCGAAGTTTGAACACGTGCATTGTCTTGATGAAACAAAACTTTCTTACGCAACATTTCCGGCCTTTTTTCTTTTATTTTTCCCGGTGTCTTCGTAAAAGGTTACAATAATAATTAGAATTTATAGTTTGACATTTCGGTAAATAATCTACAAAAATAATGCCCTTCGCATCCCAAAAAACAGAAGCCATGACTTTGTTAGTCGACAAAACGACCTTAGCCTTTTTCGGTGTAGGAGAGTCTGATCTTTTCCACTGTTTGGATTGTTGCTTTCATTCAGGAGTATGGTGGTGAACCCAGCTTTCATCCATGGTAAAAAATCTACACAAAAAGTCCTCGGGATCAGTCTCTAAAAGTTCCAAACAGTCTCACGAAATTGTGTATCGAACTCGTTTTTATTCAGCTGAAAGCAACCTCAGGACCCAGCGAGCAGAAACCTTATGGAACCCCAACTCTTCCGTTATTATGTGTTGCACCCAGCCATAACTAATGTTTGTTATCTCAGCTATCTTACGAATGGTCAAACGTCGGTCACTCAGATCACAAATTTTATCGATGTTTTCTTTCGTGGTAGAGGATGTAGGCCTTCCACTCCTAGGATCATCTTTAATGCTCTCACGACTGCGCTTAAACTCAGCTACCCACTTCTCGACACTGGAATACGATGGAGCAGACTCCCCCAAAGTGCTCACCATATCTTGATGGATGTCTTTTGGTGATAGGCCTTTTTTATTGAAGTACTTAATGACTGCACGGTGTTCAATTTTCTCCATTATTGAAAATTGACATTTGGCTTTCAAAATGGCACTAAGAATCTCAACCTATATCACGGTGTGTCCAGACGCTTAGTTGGGCAAATCGACAGTTGTCGATGTGCCAAATTTGCCCAGCTAGGTTATGCTTTTCTGGCATGTCGTGATTTGCCCAGGTAAATTATAATCGGCCCCGTTTTGCGATTGGCTAATGTTTATTGTTGTTGTATTAATGTTTACATGGACAAGGACTAGTATTTTGAACGTGGTGTATTAGTATAATTGACAAACGTCCATAAATAAATGCACTTAGCATTGGAGTTGAATCAATTACAAAAGAAACAAAAAATATAATTCTAACGCATTACTGAAATATTTTGAGAACTCTTAGATTTACATGTTATACTAACTTATACTTATAGTTATCTTATTTAAGAAGTAATTGTAATATCATAAATTATTCACGGTATACTAGCTTTTAGTAGCTTATGGGTTTAATAAAATTTAATGGACTTTGTTGGGTCTCACCAGCTCTAGAGAGTTATAAATATTCGATATAACCTATTCAAATTCTTACAAATTATAAGCTGATCATTTTTTAAAAATACTGATTATTTCTTCACTCACGGTTCATCCACAATGTTGAAGCCACACGGATAAAGTCATAGAACGCGTCAAGATGCAGAGGTTTTCAAACTTTTAAAATACCGAAATACCCGCTAAATACCTTCTATTTTATTGAACCTTCTACTATATTATATTAAACTAAAAATACTGTATAGACCAGGATTTTTGAAACCAAAAGAAAATTTACAGTAGGATGAAACCCATTAGATAGGGAAGCGAATATAATCAAAATGAAAGGAAAAATAAATTACGGTCGATACGAGTTCGGGAAGTGAGAGGGCGTAAGTTTTTAAGGGTAAAAATGGTTTATCTTGATTTCCGGCAAAACTGTAGTTTTTCTTTTTTCCATAGAACTTGTAAGTTCTATGGAAAAAAGTTAAATGGCAAAGTTCTAGGTAATAAAAAGATCTGCAACTTTTGTATTTGCAATTTTTTCACATAACCTCAAAATTAAGGTGTAAAATTCTAAAAACCAAGTTTTTGGATTTTTAAATCTTTTTCGAAAAAAAATTTTTTCTACTAAATTTGGTGAAAAACCCTTAACATGTCCCAAATACACTGTAATTTATTTGATTTAAAATATTTATTTTTTCGCCTTATTTTAACTTAATATCAAAAAGCACCCGAAAATTCTGACGTCAAAATATCAGCATTTTTCAAAAAGTTTGGGCGCTTTTTGTTCATTGAAATATCTACTTTCTGATGGTGTAAAAAAATATACATTACTATAGAAAATGTTCTCAGAAAATGCAAAACAATTTAAAAAAATTCAAATTCGAAATTTTTTTAATCGTTTTGTGCAATTTTGAGGTATTTATTAAAATTTACACTTTAATTACTTAACTAGTTACCTTTCTAGCTACTACTACTCAAAATTTGGGAAAAATCCGTTCAGTATTTTTCGTATGAAAAGTAAACAGACTCGTTTGTGGTTCTCAATACTTTATTAATTTATTTTAATTACGGAACATTTGTATGTATATCAAAATGAAATCAATTTGCTTTTCTTTCTCAGTGAATAAACATCAACAAATAAACGGTTTCTCTGTTTTATTTCATAATTTCTTTAGTCTTCGCCAGAATTCGAGCTAAATTCACTCTAAACACCAACTTCCATCGCCAAGAAGTAACCAAATGTATTGATTTCATGAAATCCTGATGACTATTCTTACTTTTACAATGTTATATAATGCATTTTACCATAATCATACATGTTATTTGTGATAAAACCGCATTTGTCTCCCTGATAGTAGAGACAACAGTGGCCTATAGACACTATAGACGCAGGCGTATCACTGTGCTATGGATGGAGGCCTATTGTGCAAGTGATGGCAGAAGTAGATAAATTCTATTTAGACAAGGTGCTGCACAGCACTCTACAAGTTCACACTTCTTTTCGGGATTCCAATCAATATGAAGTCAAAAATATTAATATAAATATAAATATTATTTCTTTCTTTTCTTTCTTTCTTAAAAACACACAATGCTGACTTAAATGATATTTGACGGAAACTTTGGGTCCCCTGGAACCCACTTTGGGAATCGCTGGGCGAGCTTAAAAGATTTTACAAATACTTGAAAGACGGGTTAGCAGGAGTGTAAACACTGTACCTACGCTTCTAAAAAATATTCTTAAACATGCCAAGTACTTTTGTAAGCCACTCGGTCACATACTTAACTAAAGAGACTGTAAAGTTTAAAACCTTATTACACATATTTCACTACGGTTTTTATTTTAATGAAACTCTATATAAATGTTTGTACTAAGCACTTAGTCGGCAATCTAAAGGAGAACTAACTTCAAACAAAAAGAATGAACGTATGAATAAATACTCTATTTAATAAAAAAAATATTGGGATAAATTTTCTATTTTCTCAGAATTGTGTATCTATAGGACATAACTACCCGCGTTAACGGGTTAGAAAGGAATTAAAAATTTCGCCACGGGACTTGAATCCTCAGTAGCTCAATTGATTAGAGCATTCGTCGGCTTGAGACGAAAGGTTACAGGTTCAAATCCTGTCTGGGGCGAAATTTTTTCTTTCTTTAAAATTTATAGAAAACTCTATTTATTGTTGTTTTGTAAGGTTTAGTTTTGTGACTTTAGTAAAAACAGGTATACGAGCGAGTATAGAGAGCTACTTTATGGAAAGTACCTACATACTTACAAACAAACAAACAAAGGTAAACAAGCAGACAGATTTTGTAATAGTTTCTCTAGTGATTTCCTGTGTAAAATGTACCACCTACCGGACTATCTGCTAAGATGCAAGCATAGTTTTAAATGGATGGATAATGGACCAACTAAACCACTGAAGGTAGAGGTGCTATGCAGCAGCTTGCCCGGGTAGGAATCTACAACCTTGCTTATTCGTGCTGCCATCCATAATGACAAATGGGGTGGTAGCATAGTCGATAGACTTACACATAGGCCACATGCTAGTCACGCACCTATACAACCTATGGTGTCTATAGTCCACAATTATAAGAAGGACACAACATCTATTTATACCAAAGGCGGTAATGGTGCTTTACCAACCCGAGACTGAATTTTCAAATATCTTGTAAGTTTACCAGCTTGCCCACCATTCAAATCGGAACACGACAAACCTGAACACTGACCCTATTAAAAAAAGGATAGTATAATCTTTATAAACCGTCTTAAGACTCGACCAGCTATAGCCCTTACCACAACATAAATTTACACGCTACCTTGCAAAAAAAACAAGACGGTGACGAACACTTATGATATGTAGGTAAGACGGTTGCACATTTAGCAAGTTCTAATCCTTTACTATACTGCATTTTATTATATTTTTAAGTACTAGTCTTATTATGATTATCACAACCTCACCTGACGAAAAGGGAAGAAGTGGTTGAAGGTAAAATTATACTTAGGCTAGAAGGTGCTTAGTTACTCTTTCTTTATACACGCTGTGTACTATTGTAAAGTGTAATGGGTAAAAAGGTCAAATACATACAGTCTGCCATAAAAATGTGTGTTTGTTTTTGATTTTCTTTCACGTCCATAAAAATGTTAAAGCGGATTTTGTAATAACTAATGTTAAATTATAACAATACAAAGATACAAAGGGAATTCTTCGTGCATTATAAACAACGCAGTCCCTTCTTCCTTTTGAATAATTTCAAGTTTCCGATTGTTGAATAAATTATGAGATACGTTTCTGTATCGTCGCAGTGAATTTACAGAGCTTTTATTTCAAATAAACAAACTAACACACAGATCTAAGAAATACGTACCTCATATACACCAAAGATATAAAGGGCGTCGGCATCTTAAAGCTTAGATGTTAAAGAAAGTTTTTTATCCTACCAGATGAGTGACTTCAAGACTATCACAAAATATTTCTACAAGGTATCTAACTTTAGGCTATTAGAAAGTTTGAGTGGAATTTAGCGAATGATTTTACACTGTTATTGCTATGGAATTTTGCAAATGATTTTAAAGTGTTATGATTATTGATTCCTGCAAATGATTGTAGAGTGTTATTACTATGGATATTTGCAAAATGCATTTGAACTGTTATTGCTATGGAATTGGGCAAATAATTTGAACACACTTTTGTTTTTGTTGCCAATATTAATAATATGTTTATTGAAATTTATCTTGACAGTATTCTTTATTATTTTTGTGTTAAATAAATGAGCGAAAAAGCAGGTGGTTCTCGTGACGGTACGAGAACATAGGCACATCACAGATGTCGCTGATACATCGCTATCTTCGGCTAGGATCTTAGGCCACGTGTACAAGTCTATGGGCTACCATATCCTCCAGCACGGAACACGAAAGCAGCGACTCTTGACGCTATAGCGTTATTCCCGTGTTGATACCGGATCCCCTATATTTAAAAATGAGTCTGCCTTCCTGCTTTGCAGCTCGTAAGAGCACAGATTTAATTGGTAATTACCAACAAGCAGAACTTATCCAGGGACCCACAACCTTACTTAATTCTTTCTATAACTATAATGACATTGTTTGGCACTACGGAATCCCGACTAGGGATAGAGTAGCTGGTAGACATCCACGTTAGATCTAATCTAATCTTTCATAATCTATTCCCCGTGTTGGTCCGGGCTTCATAATAGACCATCTGCCTTACCACTTAAGGTTTGAGGTCTCTAGGTGGCGTGAATTTCTTACCATCGGGAAATCCGTCTGCTTGTTTGCCTAACAATATAATAAAAGTAAATAAATAACAAAATATAACAATACTCTCTGCCTACCCCGTAAGGGACTTGGCGTGAAGATATGTATGTATGTATGTAACAAAATATATGGACACTGTTGTCAGGAGAGCCGTGTGTTTGTTTCGTAAGGCTGTGGTACCAACCTAGGCGTGATGCTGCACAGCATTCTAACACTATTCTATCTATTAGTCACGAACTCATTTTCCTCAGTAGCTGCTAGCCTGATATTGGCCTAGATATAACTTTAGCTAAAATATTTAGGTATCTTATGTAGGTGCTAAAGTGCGTAGGTGTGACGGACATCCTTATAATAGGATAATAGACGAAGACACGTTAACTATGATTGTCGTATTAAATTGCAGACGTTCAAGCAGCACCGAGGTATAACTATGCAAAGAATTCAAAGTATTCGTGAAACAAACAAATCCAATCTGTTTATTCTTTGTACTTATATAAATTTATAAGTCTTATAAACGCAATAATTTATTTATTTTAATATTTACGAGCAACAATGACCGAAGTATAAATAATATTAATAAATAAATAAATAAATAAATATATCTGGACAAGTTACACTAATTGAATCTAACCCCAAAGTAAGCAAATTATATGCTTGTGTTACGGGTGTTAGTCAACGATTCTAATACATAGAAATACTTAAATAGATACCAGAATAAATTTAATAAACACCCAGACCCGGAAATGCAGACATCTAAATGTTCATCACACAAATGCCTGCCCCCGACGGGAATCGAACCCAAGCCTCGCGGATGATCGGTGTAGTTAGGCGTGTACGCTAGCCACTCGACCAACGAGGCGGTCTAATGATTAAAAGAAGATCTCTTAATGATTAAAAGAATATGATTGAAAAATTAACAAAACTCTGTTAACGTCAAATGTTATACTCACTCTTAATTAAGGAGAAAAACAATTTACATACATACTCTATACTCATGTTACATTACATGTGGAAAATGTTAAAATTTATTTAAAAAAAGTTAAAATGTGCCCTATTGAACTGAAGAAAACCTACAATAAATTAATGACAGAATAAAAATAACATGTCCAAAAGTAAAATTGAATGTTAGATTAAATGTCAAATATAATTAATATTTTTATAAATCCATAATAAGCCAAAATGTCATTAAAATGTTAATTGCTGAACAAATTAAACAATTTGATAAGCAATTAATGTTTTAAACAAAAGACATGTTTTAACAGATAATTGATACGTTAAAATTAAGTATTTGCCTCAATTTAACTGGAAATCTATCATTAGATCCAGACTTGGTGGCAACAGGAAGTATTTGTAGAAACGTTCTTTCAAATAAAAAAAAATATTACAATTGGCATGCAAAATATAACGAATAAGTTTAACATACATAAATAAAATGTAGGACTCGAATATAAAAAAGTCTCCTCCACTTTTCTAGGTCGGTTAAAAAAATCCTTGAAAATACAAAATTCTGAAATAAGTTTTGGTAATTTATGGTAATTTGTATAAAAAGCTTTGAATTTATGTATATATATAGAAAATTGTATGGAAATCGATACAATTCGAAAGAATAAAATTGCCAATAGGAAAACGTTAATAGGAAACATTGAATGTTGTTTGTCATCCAAAACGATAAGATTATTTATAGAACAATTTTTAGAATTATTTTTTATAATGATCCATTGCGTTCTACTCTTTAAGCATTTTCATTTAAGGCCTCTACTGGGTTTATTTTACAAAAATATGTCAAGTATCCCCCATTTTGTTGCGGCGGCCATTTGGGATTGATAATAAAGCGTTTTTATAAAGGCGATAAAGGTATATTTATCGCCTGGGCAATACTAAAATTCTAAGTAACTGGTTCCATATTCAATTCTAAGATTTGTCTTTTACTAACAAACTAAGAAACATGTTCCTGTTAAATTCCACCCTTCGGAGTTCGAAAATCGGAAAAATATTCTTAGGATTTTATTACGTATAGAAATGGGTAGGTGAGACGTGATTGGTAAATGTTTTTAAATATTTTCTCATTTTCCATTTCAATCTAAATTTTACTAACCAATAACAAGAAATAAAAGATATATCCATTGTACATAGCTTATAATAACACGCTGTCAACAGCTTAAATATTAAGTACGTAAATTTAAGTAGAAAACAACAATAATTCGTTTTAAAATCCACGACTTCACAATAAATCTTAAAGTAAACAGCTCATGTTTCTGTCTCAAGATAAACGAATATTTTATAACGATTCTTTTGCACCATTGTTTTAAAATATAGCCAAGATAGTGGTCTTTAAATCTTTCTTTAACATTAAGACAATTCTTTTATTTCATCACTTATTCTTTGTTGAGACAAAATGAAAAGATAGCGACTTATCTTTCATCTCTTCATGTCATTTTATTTAAAGAAAAGATTGAAGTACCTTAGTGTATGTGGTTTTGGTCATATTATAAAATGTTATGAATTCTGTGTCAGGATATTAAAGATATCTATTCCTGAAAAAAATATTTGGATATATAAGATATTTCTTTTGCTTACTGGCAAAAGAAATATCTGACCCTCGTATAATAAATACTTTCAAAGTACTGTAAGGAAGTCAGATATTTAATTTGGTTACTGTACCATTCCAATTGTTTTTCTTTGTTGTTATTTCTTTTTTTATTTTTATTATTTTTCTTTGTTGTTGTCATAGTCTAATCCAATCCACCTTTTCTGAAACATCTTTAGTCTTCTCTACCAAATATTTTTTTTTGTATTGTCATTGTTGTACGGCAGTTACACATAACTGTCGCAGTGGTTCCGTACCACTGAATTTTAATCACCCAACACCATTTTTCCACAACTATTCACTAACCACGAAAGTTCACTTCAATGTGTGTACGAATTCACAGGCCATAGCTAGTCTAGAAAAAATAGAATATGATTTTTCTGCTCTCCGGCCGGAAAGTAACGACTTTTGACTAAACGAAGTTGCCACTTTCGGGCTCCGCTGAGCAGAAAAATAGCTTGCACTCCTCTGGCAGTAAAAACTGACTGACTGACAGTTTTGAGAGGGTTTCTGGCTCATACTTAACTTTAATAAGCATTAAATTTTGTGTTATAATGGAGCTGACGTGTGACATGATATGGTGGCGGAAGGTGGCCATAGGACAGCCACAAATTCCTAAAATAATCTATAACATTTGAGCTTTTTTGATATACGTCTTGAATAGTATTTCTTGGAATAAATAAAAACGTCACAAAAATGTTTGTTACAAACATTGTTAATGTATTTTGTGTGTATATAGAAGAGTAAATAAAAAATGAGTATAAACCGAAACTGTCTGCTTGTTTTTATAAAAGTAGGTATCCAACTAAGATTACGATAATATTCCGATAAGGCCATTTAACTTATGATATATGTCCCTCATTTTTTCCAGCTATTTACGAGACCTCACGCAGAGCCAATACCTTCGCTTTGCTAATCACAGTTTATTACTGATCCCCATCTAAAACTAAACTAAATCGGTCATAAATAACAAATGTCACAGTATTATGTAAATTAGATAATCGTACAAATCCGTAACATATTACTGATTGTTTGATATAATTCTTCGTGGATCTCTTGATGGAGTTAAGATTATGAATCATAAATTATATTCAGATTTTTTATGTTATAGTCAAATGGTGGAGGAGTTTGCAAAATAGTAAAAAAGTACACATCTATAGACATCAAAGATGTTAATAGTACGTTGAGACTACCGCAGTTTATAGATAACATAAAAGTTACAAGTTGTAGTGTGGTTATGAGGACAGGAATAATTAAAGTAGTAGATTCCTACACAAGCAAGTTGCTGCATAATGGTAGTCATGTTAGTAATTACCCATTTTGATTATTACGAGGTTTCTGTCAGAAAGGCAGATAGATCATTTAGATCAGCGGTCGGCAACCTTTTGGCAGACAAGGGCCACAAGGCGGCAAAATAAACTAAAGGTGGGCCACACTTGTAATATTTACCCTGGAAGCCAAATATACCTACGTATAATTGGCCACGTCCTATAGAAAAAATGAAAATGGGCGGACATTCACGGGCCGCAAGTAAGAAGTAGGCGGGCCGCGGGTTGCCGACCGCTGATTTAGATCATTTGAAATCTCATAATAATATCAAAAAGGTCTGTTTTTATTCGGCTAGAATGACATATCAATGTAACAATGTAGTAATAATTGCAAACTTGATTGATTATTATGTTGCTTCTTTTCCAGATAACCGAGGTGTCCAGTGGCTCGTTGTTGGGAAGTAACTGTCGTAGTAACTCGGAGTGCAAGGTTTCAAACGCACATTGTTCACGAGGTCTATGCACATGCCAGCCATATTACGCTCGAGTGGATAACTCTACTTGTCTTGAATGTGAGTATCATGACTCATCTTTATAGTTTATCTGTATACATCACAATACATCACAGTACAATACAATATACTGCAATACAATACAGTACCATAAATTACTGCACAATACAAAACAGTGTAGTATAAAATAAAAACTTTTTATTGTGCAATAAATACATAGAAATAACTAACATCTGAAAACTAAAGAACACATAAAGGTCATAATCTACAAGATATTGAGGATGATTGTAAGATAGATACATGAAAAACAGAAAAAGAATGTACAGAAAAAAAGAAAATACGGAATTTTTCGAAACAAACTGTACTTAAATTCAGTAGTGGACTTTTGTAACTGATAGCACATAAATTCATTTGGAAAGAAACAGTCCGTAGATTGACGGTAAATATAAAAAAATATACGGCACAATTATTAGTCTTACTTACCTCGAGTTTGAAACTTAGCAATTCATTTGGCGATAACTTTTTATGGATAAATATTTCACTTGCAGGAATGCACTATATTACGAATTCTTATTTCGACTCGAATTAGACCGATTTCCGGCAAATAATTACCTTTTATCAACGTTTTAACTTATGTTGTAGGTTAGATTAGGGCCAGCTCTTAGTTCTAACAAACACTAGTGGTATTCGATGAATCATTTAAATTTCCAGATTATTCCACTAGCAAAGAAATCTTCTTTTCCCTATACCAAAAATACACAACATCAGACATTTTTCTTCACCGTTATCAAGTGATCATGATCATTCATTTGATTGACATACAAGAGCTCTCATATAGCAGAGTCACTTCCCTGACAAAGATGTTTATCAAATGGTTATGGATATCATTTGCCGTTATAAGTTATTACTTTGTGTTTTTACCCAGCTGCAAGCAAGAGTTATGTGTTTCGCAGTATATATACCCACGTATGATATATTTGCCTAGGTTGATGATCAAATAGGGTGATGTCAAAATTATCCGAAATTTGTTTATTAGTATGAAAAAAGAGTGAATGTAGAACTGGTAGGTCTGTAGAAATCGAACCATTTGGTAAACAATACCTCTCCGCATACCCCGCAAGAGACTTAAAACTTCCTATTTTTTTTAAAATAAAAATGTTTTTTAAATTATCTTTGTGAGTCTTGTAAAAATATTAATTTAAATTTAAATTTGGCAGTTTTGTGTAGTTAAAAAAAGATGTGAGGTTAATGTTTAAACTCAAAAAAATCAAAACTGCCAAATTTTACTTTTTCATTTGCGATATAAATATATATTGTATAAAATATAACTTTGGAAATTTTAATTGGGTGTCACATTATTATATGTTTTTTTATGTATAGACGTTATTATCGTAATTTTCTCGTATTATTATTAGTATTATTTTAAAAACTCATAATTTTAGCGAAGTAAATCTCCAAGAGTCCGATATCAATAAGTAAGTCATCAAGGTACAAAAATTTATGATCTTCCTCGTTTTTTCCGGAATTTCAACATCAGATCCATACTTGGTGGCAGTGGGATCACCTCTAAAGTGCGCTATTTCAAATACCAAAGAAATTTTTAAATCAGTTCAGATACGACAGAAAAAAAATTTCGCCCCAGACAGGATTTGAACCTGTAACCTTTCATCTCAAGCCAACGAATGCTCTAACCAATTGAGCTACTGAGGATTCAAGTCCCGTAGCGGAATTTTTAATTCCTTTCTAACCCGTTAACGCGGGTAGTTATGTCCTATAGATACACAATTCTGAGTACCCACCAAATGAGTTCATCATTACAGATGAAATTCACATTTTAGAATGGCCATAACTTTCTTCTTTCTTTTTTTTATTTCTTTCTTTTTTTCTTTCTTTAAAATTTATAGAAAATTTATCCCAAGCACAGGGCAAGTGCTAAAAGAAAAATACGTTACGACAGTAAAATTTATTAACATACATAAAAATATAGACGTCGAACATATAGGTTACATATTGATATTTTTCCATCGTTCGCGCTTTGTAAAACTTCCAAATATTCATATTTTAAAAAAATAAACACTTGCTAGTTTTAGCCCTGATGATGCTTTATAAGCGAAAACGGTAGGCTATTTACAAAATATTAAATTATAAGTTATACGTAAAACAGCATAAGTTTTAATTTGTTTAAAAATATGAAATAGGTTACATGTTCAACTATATTTTTTTATCAAATTCGGTTAGAAACTGACAGCTGTCAAGATTGAAGATGGATCTGAAAATCAGTAATGCTTTAACTTAATTTACTGAGCAAAGTAATGGAAGAACCATTAGTAGCACTCTGCATTCATTTTTTTTTTGTATTTTATTAAATTTTGTGTTTTTTTTTTAAGTTTATATTTGTTTGTAATGTGTTTAAATGAATTAACCTTTATATATTTTTTCTCCCTTGCAATGTGTCACTATAGTAAATGTGTGTGATAATAAACTGTTTCTTTCTATTTTTGAATTCAGTTATAACTGTTACTATAGATAACTTTTGCAGTTATGTTATATCCTAATGTTTTTTACCTACCGTAATAACATTCCCACAAACAATTGTATCGCAGAATGTGGTTTCGTCTCTCACAATAGGCCAGTTACTAGTATTGTGTGGTTAAGTTGCGGTCAAACTATTGCTTTCACTTGAATGATCAATAACATTGCCGTTTATGGGTTCATCAAAATTAGAAATAAGCAATTTTCTTCATCTCTAATAATAGACCGGGCGGCCACTGCAAGTGAACCTACATTATCGAGTACCAGAAATAAACAGTTATCATTGTAAAAAGAAGTAATATTAACATCAAAAGGGGTGATTCTCAAAGCGTTGTCCTGGGGCAAAACCAGAAATAATGTCAAGAAACCCAAAATAAATCTCATTAAAAACTCGAAAAACTACTCGTAGAAATATATGGACAGATGCATTGTATTTTTGTTCCACGGAGCAATGTATTTCTAAAGCTAGTTTCAAGCTATTATAAAAAAAGTTATCTGCATTTTAAAATCTGAAGTAGTATAGTTCTCTTCGACCCATTTCATACTTGGTATTTGCAAAATATAAACTTCGTGTACATACAAAAACGGCCAAGTATTTTTGACGTTTCTCTGTGTCCTCTTACTGACCGTAAGTAATCTCTTTCTGGTACTCGGTAAAGTAGGTTTGCTGCAGTAACCGCTCGATCTATAACTTTCAAGAAGCTTAGTTCCGTACCGGATACGTAACAAATTGGAAAATCGAATGTCACGAAATTGGTTTCAATCGATTTTGCAGAGCATATTCAAAAGGTATAAACGATTGAACCAATGTTGTATTTCTAGCTTTTATTGTTATTTGCTGTGATGTAAACGTATAAAAGTAATGTTGTTTTCATTATTACGCAACTTCTGACAGAGCCATGTTTAACTTTTGGGCAATTCGAAAAACAGGGGCCTTGTTACTTTTGTATTATGACATTTACCATTTCGAAAGTACAAAATTATTTTTGTTAAGGATTTTTTTTTTCTAATGCCGAGGCTCTAGCTCATTTATAGATACATATTTGTGGTAATTTTATTGCGCACCCACTAAACCAATTTCAAGTTATCGCTATATTCTTTCAATGATAGAACGTAAGAGACAAAATACGTTAAGTGTGAGATTAGTTTCTACAGACTTTTATTATATTGCTTTAGAAACGTTTATTAAACACAAGGTCACAAGTTGATATGTACGAACTAGTCCGACATTGGTAAAATATCCTGTCTCTTTTATTTTTGTCTCATAGAAAAAAAATAGCATACACCTAAAATAAGTTTACTTGGTTCGTAACAGAATTACCGCCAATGATACGCGTTACGTTACGCCGTTGCAACAGTCTTATCTGTTGTTAAAATTATTATTATGATAATATCAAAATATAATTTGGTATAATTTTCATTTTATTTTTTGATTATATATTGATATTTGGTTTTAACTAATTTATCGGCTCTGTGGTCCAATGGTCCGGTGCAAGTCTGTATCTAAGGAAGGAAGGTAGATCTTTCAACTCTAAAATAGTTGGAGGAGGAGAGAGAGAGTAAGGATTTATTTAAGTGTCTGGTTGGCGACAGGATTACCACCAATCACATTGTGGTACTAAGTATCTTTTGTTAATCATTTGTTATATTTATTGAAAACATTGTATACAGGTGTATGACCTTGTAGTTTATAATTTTCTCTTAACGTTATATTAATTATACATTACGTATTATCTTTCTAACACTTGCAATAATTATACAACTCTCTATAAATTATATGTTGTACAGTTCTTTGCAAATGAAACACATGTAACGTTGCATTTTCTTTACTTCTATCACGTTATAGTAATACTTACTATTGCCCTCGGCTTCACCCTCAAATCAGTTATGTAATTCTCCCGTGGGAACTCCTTGGGATATAGGGATAAAAAGAAGCTTATGTCTTTATCTTGGTCCTAAACTACCCTAGAGTTCAATTTCGTCATTATCGGATAACTCCAAATTTTATGGACTTTCATACCAACTTTTAACTCCTATTTTTTCCGTGGAGGAAGCAATTGCTAAACTCCATTCTTAGCTAGTACCTACGTCATTATGACTATTTGATGTTAATTTTCATCTTGATCCGTCCAGTAGTTTGAACATAGATAGATTAGCCATTCACCTTTGCCTATTATATAATGTTTAGCCTGGTCATAAATAATGCAACGATAAATAAGATATTTTTATTTACATTTGAATTGTCATTGCATCCTTAGTGTTATTAAAATGCAGTGGATTTTTGGCGCAATAGAAGGAAAAAGAGAAAAAATAGACGTAGCTTTTTCTTAAATATCGATTTTCGTGTTACGTATACATAAGCAAAATTAATCAAATTTGACTGAATGTTGTATAATTTTGCCTAGATAAAATATACAAGTTAGATAATAATGAAGGAACAAGTCTGATTGACAAAGTAGGATGATACATACTTATCTTGGACACTAAGTCCCTTACGAGGTAGGCAGAGAGAATCGAGTGCCAAATCTCACGATCCTAGCAGACCTGTCTGGCGTCATCCATATTCATTACCATTTTCATACAAACACATCGGTTTCGAAGATTCTTGTCACCACTTTCCGAAAACACTCGAGTGATTTGAGCTTGGAATTCAATCTTGGTCAACCTTTTTCTCCCCGGGTACCAAATGGGGTGATAACTTGATGTAAATTAATTAAACTTGAATAATAAATTAATAAATAATAGTTTAAAAACTACAAAAGACGCTTCTAATAAACAGAAAATATTTTGTTCTAAGTTCTAATAAAAAAATATTGACTAAGATAAAACATTGTATAATAAATTTGCTGTTCCCAATATCTGTTAATAAAATAGTATCTACATATAACAATTCAAACCTAAAATCTCTAGATACTTTTTTATAATAACTCATTTTTTATTTTTTTTAACTTGTCACCGTTTGTATATCGATTACAAGTACATAATAACAAAGAGTGTGAATTTAAGTTTGTCCATCATATAATAGGAAAATTGTTGTTGCATCTGACCTTTTTTACGATATTGAATGGCTATCAAGTATCTCACTTAATACAGGAAAATACGTAAAATTTGAAGTAATACCTTCCTACCGACAGGTAGTCTGCTCCACAAGTGGCCGAACGAGTTAGAGATAATCGTAAAATGTTATTTTCTTAAGACAAAAGCCAATATAATGAAGCAGACCAACAGTTGCTGCAATTTCAGCGTAATTCGATATTATGTGATATTATATTATACAGGGGATATTTACTAATCTCTAGTAAGGCTCAGCTCTGCATCATAAGGTGAACGTTTTGGACTTCATCAGAGCTAAAAACAGGCAGTCCTCTTGTAATCAGCTGTATTAGAGTTTGTCGTTATTTTTGATATTTAAACACTGACATTTAACTTCAAATTAAATCATATATAGAGAGTTGCCACTCTTCGTTTAGATATTTTTTCTTTAGAGAGTGCATGCTCTTGAAAATGGACCTCATCATTAAGAACACTGTATTCTTATAGAAGGCGAATGCGAACAGCTGTTACTCCAAAGTCACAGTTTTGTTGCTGTAGTCTTTTAGAAATATTTCTGCTCTGTTTATGAAGGTCTCTAAGTCGTAACGTCTTGGAGATTCTACCACCGATAAAATTTATTCTAAAATGATGTAGTGTGAGAAAGATTTTAATTTTTTTATACACACACATTACACTGGTGTTAGAGTGCTGTGCAGCAACTGGCCCTGGTAACGATCCACCGCCTGACCTAACCTTTCCGCCGTAATGGCTCTGTCATGTTCCGGTCTGGAGTGTACACTTGTACTTTATGATTTCAATCCCGGCCTCAGAACAGTGATGCACTCTCTCTGAAGTCTCTGCACGAAGATATTTATAAAAGAATCTCCATTTCGCGAGGTAATCGCATCACGCTTGAACGGATAGACCAATTTTGTTCCTTTTTGTGTTTTTTATTATAAGGGGAAGGTTCTTTTGAAGATAAAAGCTGGGATATGTGCAGAAAAATTGGGGAACTGTTAGTAGCTGTTAATGTCAAGCGACATGACGCTGAATCGGCTAGTTAAAGAAAAAATAAAAAATACTTTAAATTTAGAGAGTACATATACGCGAATGAAGATAATTTGAAATTAGCTTCATATATTTTATTGTAATTATATTTTATATATTACAGTAATAAATTTTTATGCAACAGAAAAAAACCTTTTTCCTTATAACAATATTTATGGCAACACTAAGTATAGATTAAAACATGACAGCATGACAGCTTGAGTAGAACATACCACACGGAAACATTATACTGGATTTATAATAGATACAAAAACCGCAGGTTGTTAATATGAGCTGTTGACGTTTGTTAGATTTATTATTAGTTATTTATTTTAATTAATATTTTGTTAATTTAAATTTACATAGAGTTTTCTATTTCTGTGTTGGTGTCGTGCCCTCAGAAAATTATAGACCATAGCTTTCAGCAGTAGCTATGGTCTATATTTTTTATATTAAAACTAGTTGACCCGGCAAACGTTGTTTTGCCATAGGTATAACTAATTAAATGACGATTGATCAGTTATCGACCCGGGATAAAAATGACTATTAAAAAATAGGGGTTGGTGATAAAAGGGTGAAAATTAAGGGTTGTATGTACTTTTATACGCTGTATCATAAAAAAATAAAAACAAAAAATTTTGTCTGAAAATTGCAAAAAAAAAATTAGGGGTGGACCACCCTTAGCATTTAGGGGGATGAAAAATAGATGTGTGCCGATTCTTATAGATACCGGATAATCACAAAAAATGTCATCAAAATCGGTCAAGCCGTTTCGGAGGAGTATGGCAACGAAAATTGTGACACGAGAACTTTATATATTAGATTAATCTACTTTATTAAACATGCAAATGAAATATTTATTACAATTATAAATAAATGCTCAGATTCAAATGTTAAAGTGTATATAAATATTTCATTTCTATAAATTTAATTAAATATTTGCACACCACAATGTGGTAGAATATGTTGGTATGCTTGAATATCTTTGTAACTACTTTTTAACACACATGTTCCGCAAATAAATAAATTACATTTCCTTGTACCAAGAAACTAGCCTGAGGGGAGGGTCAGTTTGTTTGAAACTTATACCTTACAACAGATATTAGAGTCTAAATAGTCGCCTAATTTATTCCTAAGGCTATGCTATCAGTGCTCGCCGCTGTCGTTTTCTGGTTATAAGCTAAAAAAGTTAATAACCTTACTAAAGAATCGTAATATTCCAGGTTCCTAACTTGCAACGCTCCGTTCTCATCTGTGGTATTTATAGGCGACGTATATTATTTCATTAAAAAAATTCGTCTGCTTGCTTACCTTTCTATGACTAAAAAATAGTTATTAGTTATATTACTAAAACTGGTATTTATTTTAACTTAAATAATAGGTTTTATATTTTTTGTTTATCTGTATATAAGCGCAGATAGATGGACTTGTTTATAAATTGCGTTGAAAGCTCTGTGAATTATCGTTTTGTTAACGACTCTTCGTATGACCACAGATAAGGATTTATTGTTGTCGCATCCTCCAACTTGCATGGGGAGAGTGGGCATATTTTTGTAGAGGGATACACAGACGTCGTATTACTCGTATAACGCCCCGTTAGTGAATGGGTTAGCGTACACGTCATCTCTACCAATAATCCCTCAACCAAAGGTTCGTTCCCCGGTATTCATTTGTATATTAGATACCACAGTTGCACCAGTCTAGACAAATCTGCAGTTCCATCACATATCCATGGGATCTGTAACTTCTTTTGTAAAAATAAGGTTTAGAAAAAAAAACAAGTAAGGCCCAGTATTTTTACATAATTTGATTTATTATCTATGACACTAACTGCTAACAAGCGACTTCGCTTGCGTAGAATAGTTTTACCTTGGGCAGTAACTTTTGTTAACTTCAACATTATTTTCATAAAAAAATCGATCTACCACTATACTTCTAACAAAATGTGTCTTGGGTATGTTTAGCCCTGAAATTTTGTATTTGTAATATTAATTTGGATTTATGTTCACTACTTATGACATTTTGAGAATTAGTATATCTATATTTTTTCTCGCAACATGTCTATATTTTTTCTCGCAATATGTCTATATTTTTTCTCGCAACATATCTATATTTTTTTAATACAAAGTTTAAGGTACGTGTAGTTTCTTACTATTCTCGTTGGTCGAGGGTTAAGCGTAGGTGCCTAAGTCCACCAACCAACTGCAAGGGTCGGGTTCGATCCCCGACGGGAGCATTTGTGTGATGAAGTATGAACATTTAAAATGTCCGCGTTTCTGGTTCAGGTTGCTTAATAAATTTACTCTGGTATTTATGTAAGTATTTCTATGTATTATAATCGTTGACTAACACCCATAACACAAGCATAATACAATTTGTTTACTTTGGGGTTAGACTCAATATGTGTTATTCGTGCATTAATTCTTACTAATATTCCTACATGTAGGACAAGAAACCTAAATGATGTTTCATTCACATAATCTAAATAAAAACTAAGTCAGATATGCATCTATGTATCAAGAACAGATAACAGTAAAAGTTACGTTTAACTATTATCATATATTACATACTTACATTGACATTTACAACAGTTACAATAATCTACAAAAGTAACGGTGGTAATTAATTAAGATTAATTTAATAGCATTTAGCATATAAAGTACCAGATTTGTCAATGCTAATAACATTCTTACATTTGTAATTTGTATGTTTCCTTAATCAAAACGATCTTATAACGCATTTGACATTGATAGCGATCTACAAAATGTCTTCCATCCTCATAAAATTCAATAGACAATTTGTCTTTTTATTGTTTCGAACGTATTACAACATTTGAATTTTAACCCCGTTATGGTTAGGGAGACCAACTGCCTTCCTGCGAGGCAGTTGTAAAAGGCGAGCATAGGTTAATCGTCAGTAACACCGTGACATCTGACTAGGTGGTAGAGTTTCGCAGGGACTCACCCGGATTGGTATCACCGCCATAACGTCATGACGTGTTCCGGTTTGAAGGGTAAGGTAGCCGGTATACTTACTTTTGCTCGAGGCCTAACATCCCGGCTTCTGGTTGGCAAAGCACCATTACAACCTTTGGTGTCTCTAGGCGGCGTGAATTTCTTACCATCAGGAAATCTTTTTTTTTTTCCAATATCATAAAAAAACGACGGGTTGCACTCCGGGAGTGCCGGCAGAAATGAAAACTTGAATATTAACGTTGTGCATTTTTTAAATTTTGGAATGATTATGGAATAATTTTGCACGAATTGCTTTAGTTATCAGTATGAATGTACTATAATTTATGTGGTAGAATACAATATTCATTTATTGTGTTATCGTACACAAACATGACAATATGATCATTATTAATGATATTGCCAACATGGAACTTAATGGTGTATAATTCAAAAATACTAGCGGCCCGATGAAATACATGTGGGACCATCTCGGATCATTAGCTGTCTTTGGAAAAAATAATTATCTAATCGCGAATGGTCGTTTTTTGTATTTTTACTTAGCTTTAATTATTATTCGATATAATAACTAAACGTCATACAACTGACCACTTACCAGGACCACAAGAGTGGCTTAGAGTTTCTGTGTTTGTTACAAGGTGCTACGAATTTCTGATGTGAGTCTTCTTTTATTTTTAAACTCAATTAATAATGCTTTTATACGAAAAGGTTATCAAAATGGGAAAATGATATATTTTTTACTGAATATTTTATTTAAATAACAAAATATGTCTGCATCTGAACTTAATATCAAAATTCTCCACAAATGGCCAATTTCAAAAATCCCTCTAAGATATGAGATAGAGGTACTTTAGATAAGTAACCAGGCAACCACAGACATTTTTTAAAAGTAACAAAAATGTCTCAGCAACATAACTCGATTAGGCCTTTGGCTGTCCGTCAGGGTTGCCAGGTGTTTAGTATGATAAAAATACCGAAATGGGTGGTATGGTATTTTTTTCTGAATATTTTTTCTCCCATATATACGATTCAACTGCAGGTTTTACGCAATGGTAAAGATGAAAAGCAGCTAGTATGTTACGTATATTCGCGTATAGATTTCGGGCGTTCGCGTTGAATTATGTACTATACGATGTAACTTAAGTCTGACACGTCGCAAAATACATATATGGGGCAATAAAAGCAAATAAGACAAGTTACAGGGTCATTAGTTTGATCAGTTTAGCATCAAAATAGTTGAAATGTGTAGAAAAATAGTTGAAAGGAGGATGCAAGGGATGTCCAATGGAACATTGTGGGAGGCTCAAGGAGGTTTCAGGTCTGGAAGAGGATTTACGGATCAAGTGTTTGCGCTCCGCAACATTGTAAAGAAGCATCTGGCTGTAGATCAAGGGGTTTTCTGCGGTTTTGTGGATCTCGAAAAAAGCGTTTGATAGGGTTGTACGTAAGGAACTTTGGGACATTTTGCCAGATTATGGGATAGTCGGGTCCCTGCTGCGTGCGGTGCAGTCAATGTATTTAGACTGTAAAGCATGCGTGCGGGTTGATGGCAACATATCGACTTGGTTTGATGTTAATATTGGCGTCAAAGCAGGGTTGTGTGTTGTCAGCACGCTTGTTTATCTTATATTTGGACAAATGTCTTCAAAGGTTAAGATCATTGAATGTGGGAATGCGTGTGGGTGACCAAGTAGTGAACTGCCTGCTTTATGCAGATGATGCTGTACTTTTGGGCTCTACACCATCTGAGCTGCAAACACTGGTCACAGTTATGGAAAGGGATTGTAAAAAAGGGGCTTACATTTGAATGCGATAAAAACCAAAATAATGGTGTTTAAAAGAGACGTAGCCAGAACGGATGTAAGAGTTTTGATTGATGATGCAGTGCTGGAACAAGTGAATGAAATTGTATATCTTAGTTGTGTTTTTAACAGGGTCGGAAGGTACGCCACGGATGTAAAGATGAGAGTGAGTACAGGGAATAGTGTGAATGGAGAGTTGGGTGATCTATTCCAAAGCGAGGTTTTGAGTCAAAAAGCTAGACTCGCTTTACACAATTCTGTGCTTATCCCAACGTTATTGTAGGTTTGGAAGCGAGAGTTGGGTATGTCAGAATGAGCATGAAAGTAGGATAAATGCAGTCGAAATGAGAGCTTTATGGAAAATCTGTGGTGTAACGCTCGCTGACCGCATTCGCAACAGTGAGATCCGAGAAATAGTGAGATTGAAAGAAAGTGTTGGTGTTAAAATGCGAAAGGGCATGCTCCGCTGTTTCGGTCATGTGGAAAGAAAGACAGATGAAAGATTGACAAAGCAGATATACAATGCGAATGTGGATGGATGTAGGTATCCGGGGAGACCAAGGCTGAAATTTCACGATCAGATCAATCGGATATTATCCGAGAATGTTGTCAAGAGTCTCCGAAACCGGCGTGTTTGTATGAAAAGGGTAATGAATGTGAAGGAAGCAAGACAGGTTTGTCAGGATCGTGAGGTCTGGCACTCGTTACTTTCTGCCTACCCCGTAAGTGACTTGGCGTGAAGATATGTATGTATGTGTAAGACATTGCTGGAAGCGTGCATCAGTGAGAAAAAATTTTTTTTATAAGTTATGTCAGTTAGTACCTCTTGGATAATGGTACTTCGTATTGTAAGTTAATAAATAAATTATTTAAGCTTTTTTGCGAGCTGTGCGGTATTTATTTAAAAACACCTGGCAGCCCTGACAACTATAGATAGGTTATTGAAATTGGGCGTAACTATGTGTTTATAGATTTTTTTCATAGCGATATATGTTTTTTTTTTATTTTATAAGATAAGTGTTAATGATGCATTGCTATCGGCCAGGATATAAGCCTACGTGATTGTGTAAAAATGTCTACTCTACCTTGCAGCACGGAACACGACAATGTTAAAAACTGACAATCGAAAATTGCAACAGTAATTGGTAAAATATTGATTGCAATCCAGATAAACTGTTAGACAGTATTCTACCACCTAATTATTTCTGACTGAACCATTAGCGGGCGATGACCGACGCTAGCAAATATGAGGTTATCTATTCCTCTATTCATAAAAATCTTATTCAAATTGGTCTATTACATCTCTTGATGTTACTAACATAGTTAAAAATGTTTTAACGTCCTAGGATCCTTTTCGAGTACTTTTTCTAAAACTTGTTTAATGTTCCTATTTGATAGCAACGTACCTATGATATCTATTTATAGGCTAAGGTTGATTCTTAATACTTTATGCGCAGAGAGTAGGGTAGCTGATAGCTTTACACACTATCCCTAAAATCCCTGCCACATGAGAGCGACGCACCTGATAAAGCACGGTGAAGTTGTAAAAACCGCGAGGTTGGCAACACATTAGTTATTCCAAAAAAAACACGCACCTATAACATCCGTCGTGTTTATAGGCCACAATCCTTTCTTACCATCAGAAAAGCAGTGCGTTTATTCTTTATTACATAACATAAAACGTCTAGTAGCTAATCTACCTACAATTAGAAATTTCACATAAACGGTTAAACGGGAATACTAAAATTTACACCGACAGTCGATAGGTTTAATAGGAAGCCTATGTTACAGGAATGTAGCCTTTAAATTTACAACCAAGAGGGTCAAGGTTCAATTCTAAGTTCACAGTTTCTAAGTTTTATCTTACATACTTAATTTGCGTTGCAGCGCTAGCCAATATATTTTGTTAACCTCAATTGTTTACTTTAAACTAACTGTCTGGCTTTGCTTCAGCATGTTTTTAATACATTCAAAAGTAATGTTTTTAATTGTTTTTTTTCTGCCAGTTGGCTTATATTATTTTAATGTCAATCAAACGTGTAAAAGTATCTTCACGCCCATATCCCCGAAGAGGTAGGCAGAGGCACAACAAGGGCACCCACGACTAGCCGAAGATACTAAGTCCCACAATGTGATAGGTGGCAAGCCTATCGCCAACCGGGCACATACATATCCTATCCCGAGCAACATTTTTTTTATTAGAAAATTGGAAAAACCCAATTTTATTTTTGTTGCCCGACCCGGGATTCGAACCCGGGACCTCATGCAGTCAAGTCCAACAACTGAACCGCTAGACCACAGAGGCGACAAACGTGTAAGAAACACTATTCCTCATTTTAGGGCAAAACTTGCAGTGGGTATCACTTCAGTGGTTTGCTTGCAATTAACAATATTTGATTAAGGTATCGTCAGTAACTAATAATCAAATACTGAATATTAAAATGATACAAAATTATGTAAGTACTTATGTTAAGATGTAAGAAGGATTTGATAAATGATAATGCTGTGAAAAGTGAAAGCGGTTTTGAATTCGACTGCATGTTTTTTGTTTTTTTATATGTTGGTTAAGCGATACTCAGCCAGTTACAGACCGATTTTGATGATTCTTTTTCGAAAAGGTCATCATTGGTTTCATACAAGTTTACGATTCAAGTGATTTCTAAAAACAAAATGTCTTCACGCCCATATCCTGCAAGAGTTAGGCAGAGCCACAACCAGGGCACCCACGGCTAGCCGAAGACAATAAGTCCCACAATGTGATAGGTGGCAAGCCTATCGCCAACCCCGATAATTCAATCCCGAGCAACGTTTTTTTTATTAAAAAATTTGAAAAACCAACTCATGCAGTCAAGTCTTGGACTTGGTGTTGGCACCTGGACCGCTAGTTTCTAAGTTATAGTTAATAATGCAAATATTTTTTTTATTATGTTAACGTCCTACTACCTTATTATCACCATCAGCCGGAGGACGTCCACTGCTGGACAGAGGCTAACTCATAAATTAAGTATAAGTCAAATCTAGGAATTTTCAGGTATCTTTTAAAAAAGGAATTATCAAATCGTAACGTCGTTGTACGAAATAAAATAGTTGGAGTCGGTATTTTGCAGATTTACTGAACTTCATTATTATTCTCAATTATCCTGTTTCGATTTTTAGGTAAGATTAGCTTTTTAACTTGGCAATAATCTTATCATTGGCATAAGTTGGTATTAGTCTGTTACTGCAGCTACTAAAGATGCCATTGATGGTAATTCTGCTGTTCACAAACTAAACTTATTTTAGGTGCATGCTATTGTTTTCAAGTGAAACAAAAACCAGAGATGGAACGTTTTAGTCATGTCACATTAGTCCGAACATGTCAAATTGTGATGCTTTTAATCAATGTTTTCCGAACGATAGATTAATCCAGGGCCGTCTTAGATTATGCTGGGGCCCTTGGGCACTCAAAAGCTTGGGGCCCTGGGCACACAAAAACTTGGGGCCCTTTTGAAATATAAAGAAGTCAAATCAAATTTTTTTTATTATGATTTTTTGGGTAACCAATTACATTCTTCTATTACACTATGTCATTAATAATAATGGTGTGCTGCTTTTTTTTATGATTACGATAGTAGTTTCTTACGGGATTTCTGTTGAGCAAAATATTTCAATTAATCCTCAAACTCAATTTTCTGAAGAATGTTACTTTCTATGTTCATAATTATTGACAACTTACTTAGTTGTTATTAAGCTGCGAAATTGAATGCTCCCGAATTAGGGCAACGAGAAAAACGTAATGCACCAAAACATTTGAAGGTTAAAAGTGAGTGAAATAGTCGATCGTTCGGGGCCCTCTGAGTTTAGGGGCCTTGGGCACTGGCCCCGTGTGCCCTTATGGTAAAGACGGTATTGGATTAATCGTCTGTAAAAATGTTGTGTACAGTCTAGTTTGACAACACTAAAAGTGTTTTTTTTCTCTTTCTGTTACTTTTATTGAGAAATAACAGCGATAACTCAAAATTAGTTTAGCGAATGTGCAACAAAATTACCACCATTATTTAACAGGCGCTTCTACTGGAAATAATTAATCTCCGTTTACCATTTCATCCTCAAGTTGGCCAGAGCCACTTTCAATATCTATAGTGGATGAATATTTACTGTCATTGGGACATCCGCCTGACTGATTTTCTGCCAATGCCATTAAAATATCTCTAATAGGTAACAAAATTACCACCATTATTTAACGGGCGCTTCTACTGGAAATAATTAACCTCCGTTTACCATTCCATCCTCAAGTTGGCCAGAGCCACTTTCAATATCTATAGTGGATGAATATTTACTGTCATTGGGACATCCGCCTGACTGATTTTCTGCCAATGCCAATAAAATATCTCTAATAGGTAACAAAATTACCACCATTATTTAACGGGCGCTTCTACTGGAAATAATTAACCTCCGTTTACCATTCCATCCTCAAGTTGGCCAGAGCCACTTTCAATATCCATAGTGGATGAATATTTACTGTCATTGGGACATCCGCCTGACTGATTTTCTGCCAATGCTATTAAAATATCTCTAATAGGTACGTCAGCCAACCTATTGAAGGACCAGCCCACACTATTTTCTGACCTACAAATATATTTTTCTATTACCATTTAGGGTTTCTATGACATGAACCGTTAAGAATCAAGCTTTGTCCGTTTACGGTTTTGCAGTAACGTGACCACACGTCCACTGTTAGACGGGAATGTTCCGAAATTGACTGGAATGGAACTTTAGTCTAGTGTATTGGCAATATATTATAAGTCAACTACGAGATGAGTTCGATTCTCGCCACAGAAAAATACTTTTGCGATAAAACAAACGAGACATGTACGTTGGTATTTGTATTTCTGCAATACGTATACTACAACAATGCCACCTAACAGATCCATTTATTTTTCCTTTTAATTTGTGTGCAGCTATTTAGGAGGAGTTAGGCGATAAACACAGATGTAAAAGAATTCAGAATCAGAAATTCTTTAGTCACATGGACCATACAAGTGGTAGGTACTTTTTATAAACTACAGCTAGATCGGAATCGGATAAGAATTATATACTTACATTAGGATTTGTTAGTATCATTGATTAAAAGGTGAAATAAAGAAATCAATATGTGTGATTTTAATTTTTTCTTGTTTTGCGTATTTATTTTATTATTATTTGTTTGGAAAACAAACATTGATATTGTATTACTTAATGACTAACTTAAACATTATCTTAACACGTTTTCACATACCTATAACATTTGATTTTATAAGATAGTTATAGAAATGTATGCTAAAAATTAATCTTAACTTCAAAGCTGGGAAAAAGGTATAATAAAAAATAAAAAGTATTAAAAAAACTACATAAGACTGGATTAAGTCAGCTACGAAACAGAGTTGAACCAATTGCGAGTGATTGCCTTTTAGAGAGTATTTACCGAGGTACTGAACAAATCAAGCTCCCAAGCTTATTAACCGAAGATACTGATACATAGAAATATGTATATAGATACGTTTGAACACAAAATTAGACGTAATAAATATCTAAACTCAAATGTTTAAACACACAAACTTAACAATAATGTTCAGGGTGTCCTATATAACATCAAAATAATGGTCACTTATTTTACGACCTGTAGCCAAGTGCAATAGAATACGAAGTCCATAAAGCTTCAATATGTGTTAAAATAACCGTATTTTAAAATACTTGTATGAAATCAAGGGATTTTCTTACTAA
>NJDC01001017.1:31343-58764 GCA_002245475.1 Calephelis virginiensis
GGCTAGTACTAAAAATGTTAGTATGCAGTTCTCTGCAGCAACTTGCCCGGGTGGTGATCCACCGTCCTACCTATAATTTTGCCGCCATAATATCATGTTCTGGTCTAGAGTAGGGTAGCTGATAGACTTGTCCGATAGTCCTTCCATCTCGGCTTCAACACAGCGACGCACCAACCACATCTATGGTGTTTAAAGACCACGGTTGTCTCTTACCATCAGGAGAGCCGTTTGCTTGTTCGATGACCTCTAACATAAAAAAACGATGGGTTGCACTCCAGGAGAGCCGGCGAAAGTGAAAACTTGAATATTAACGTTGTGCATTTTTGATATTTTGGAATGGTTAACGAATATATTTGCACGAATTGCTTTAATTGTCGGTCTAAAGTACTATTATTCATGTGGTAGAATACAATATTCATTTATTGCGCTATCATACACAAACATGACAACACGAACATTCGCGCAAGCGCCCTTCTCCGTCTTACGAATTTTCGATCAGGTCACGTGTCCTGACGTGAGTTCAGAAGTTTTTATTACCCACTAGCTGCTACCCGCGGCTTCGCCCGCGTTTTCACAGAAACCCGGTGTGCGATCGGGATTAAAAATATGTTAATCCAGGTCACAATCTATCTGTCTTCCAAATTTCAGACAAATCCGTTCAGCCATTCGAGCGTGAAAGAGTAACAAACATCCATACATCCATACTTACAAACTTTCGCATTTATAATATTAATAGGATTACAAAAAAGTACGCAACGCCGCTTAAGAAGTTTTCACTTCAAAAATAATACGCGAAGAATTAAATTTGTATAACATGTGATTGAATGTGTCGAATAGAACGGTATGATAGGCGTGAAAATATTCGCGTGATGAACATTTAACATGTAAGTATATCCCAGTTTTAAGCATTCCGCTGGCACGCTGACCGATTAAACTTTATTCAATGGCCGATTAAACTCTATGAACTCGATAGCTCGATTCTTTTGAAATGTTAATCTACTTAAAGTATGACTTGTTAACTCTTTAGTTTACATTTTAGTATAACGTGATCTTATAATGTTTTACTATAAAAAAGGTATCGTTACGTTACTTTAGAAATTATGTCTTAGAATTATTAACCTTCGTCTAGCAATGGTTAGGCTTTGCCATCTGAACTACTGGTGAACTAATTTTTATGTACATAATATAACACAAATATGATACGAGACAACGACCGACATATACGAGGGAGATTAGTGTGTTATCACAAACTAATAACATGACCGGGTAGGGATCCACCGCCTTACCTGTTCCTGTCACCTTAATGACAGTGTCATAATTAGATTCGTAGGGTAGGGTAGCCAGTAGACTAGCACAATTATAGGCCTAGCATCTTGGTCTCAGAACAGCGACGCACCTGTAATATCTATTGTGTCTATAGGAACGGACTTTCTCAGGAGACCCGTTTGCTTATTCGCTGATTTCTCACATAAAAATAAATAATCAAATGAAAAACTGGCTATGTTATAAAGCAAATTTAAAAAAAATTCCAACAATTTAGATTTAGGAATCGGGATAAAAAATACCGTATATCGTTACGGTTACTTAAAATGAAATCAGGCGTTTTAAAGTGATATGTAAACATGCATACTTTCCCATTTATGATATTAGTAGGGATGTAATAAATTACATAATGTTAATCAACCTATTAACAAATGTCATTATAGTTGCTATACTTATTCATTGAACACGGTTGTTAATTATTCGAAAGTTTGCCATTTTATAACAAATGTTCCGCATATTTACATATATGCGGAGGTAATATGTGCTATTTCACAATTAGTATGTAATAAATTGATTGCGGCCAATGACAAGTGACAATTGGGTGTGATTGATGTGTAAATTTCTTCCACTTTTTTATAGCTATTTATATATAGAAAGGCAAACAAACTTATTTCCTACTAGCGGACCGTCCCGTCTTCGCATGTTTATTCATTCATTAAGTATAAGGTTTGAATCTGTTTATTTATTTTTATAATTCTTTATTGCATACACATTTTAACAAGATACATGGACAGTGATATGAATCTAAAGTTAATAAATGTGAAATCGGTCCAGTAGTTCCGGAATCTATTTAATGCAAACAAATCAAATCTTACTTACTTATCTTCACGCCAAGTTTCTTCCTGGTTAGGCAGATAGTATCGAAAGCCAAATGTTGCGATCCTCGCAGACCTGCCTGACTTCCTCCACATATAAAACTCTTCTTATAAAAACACGTTGGTCGCCTCTGTGGTCTAGCGGTCCGGGTGTTGGACTTGACTGCATGAGGTCCCGGGTTCGAATCCCGGGTCGGCCGAAAAATTGGATTTTTCCAATTTTCTAATAAAAAAAAATGTTGGTCGGGATTGGAAATGTGCCCGGTTGGCGATAGGCTTGTCACCTATCACATTGTGGGACTTAGTGTCTTCGACTAGTCGTGGGTGCCTTGGTTGTACCTCTGCCTACCTCTTCGGGGATATGGGCGTGAAGATACGTTGGTTTCGGAGACTCTTGACAGCATCCTCGAATAAAACCCGATCAATTTGATAGTTAAATGTCAACCTAGGTCTCCCAGTGTACTTACATATATCTACATTCCCATTTTACTAAATGTGTTTTGTCAATATTTCAACTGCCCTTCTTTCTACATGACCATGAGCCTGGAGGCCTAAGAAACGTAGGTTGATTTTCCAAATTATACAGGGGTGGTGACTAGAGTCTTCGAAACCGGTGTATTTGTGAATGAATTTGAAATGAATGAATGTAGAAAAAAGATAGGTCTAAAATCGTGACGCTTGCCACTCAATCCTTTTTTCGATACTCCGAAAGATACTTAGCGTGAAGATATGCAATAATCCAGCAATGTAAACCAGATTATAATATCGGATGATAGGGTTGTCACATCCCTTTTCCAAATATTTTTACGATGGTATTGACTTACGGCTATTGTTAAAAGTTATTTCGCTATAGCGGGAATCGTTTGAGTTATGGAAATAAAACGATGTTTGTATCCGGGTTTGTTTAGTTTAGCTTGTTAGAAGCTCAAGTCCAGACCATGGTTGCAAGTCTAGGATACAAAGAAGTTTGAATGGCTATTTTCCTTCAAACAAGCCCGTTTTGAAATACTTGTTTTTCTTTGGTACTTGCTCAGTTAAATGTATTCATTAAATTGTGAATTCAAAAGCATGCAGTAAAAAGATAAAGTATCTTCACGCCCATATCCCCGAAGAGGTAGGCAGAGGTACAACCAAGGCACCCACGACTAGCCGAAGACACTAAGTCCCACAATGTGATAGGTGGCAAGCCTATCGCCAACCGCGCACATTTCCAATCCCGACCAACCTTTTTTTTTTATTAGAAAATTGGAAAAATCCAATTTTCTTTGTGTTGTCCGACCCGGGATTCGAACCCGGGACCTCATGCAGTCAAGTCCAACACCCGGACCGCTAGACCACAGAGGCGATTACACAGTAAAAAGATAAGGCTTCAAATCCCAAATTCAGGTTGGCAAAACATCACCTTTTAACCAACTCCGAAAAGGAAGTGGTTATCAATTTGTCTATATTTTTATGTTTATCACTCGATTATAAATAACTCCGTCACTTGTAAATGGGTTTTAATGAGTTTTTTGATAAGTAGGTCATAAATAAATCTCTCTGGACAAGTCGTATAAATTGAATCTTCGAAGTAAGCAAATTCTATGCTTGCGTTATGGGTGTTAGTCAACGATACTAATACATAGAAATAGTTATATTAGAAATGCAGACATCTAACTGATAATCACACAAATGTCTACCCCCATCGGGAATCGAACCTGAGCCGCGGTTAGTCGGTGAAATTAAGCGGGTGCGCTAACCCCTCCACCAACGAGGTAGTCTAAATATTCAAAGGTGGTTCTATATCCAGGTTCCATCCAATCAGATTTTTGAGTTCATACTGCACCCAAATTTAATTAAAATCGATCTAGGCAAATGTCAATCCTAAACAAATAAACACATTTTTCTATTTATAATATTGTTATATATATAATATATAGTACTTATAAAATTGGTGTATTTATCAAAGTAATATAAGAGTTTGTAAAGGGATTTGGGTCTGCAGATACTTACCACTCGACACCCTCTGCCTACCCGCAAGGGGCTTAGCGTGTAGATATTTGTCTATGTAATAACAAACAATTCAAATTTTCTGCAATCCACATGGTAATACCTGGATGTCAGGTTACACCGTTTGAGCATCGTAGACCCTGTTGGCACAGTATATGGATGCTGTCGGGTACTGCAATCTAGAGAGGCTGCAATGTGGACATTCTCGTAATACATCTAACTAGTTTCAAATCGTTATCTCATGTAACTCGATTGTCGCACAGGTTATTACCACAAAAAGCACCATCAATTAACGATTATGAGTAAATAGTAATATCTCACTTTCACCATCCATTCCAATTATTATCATAGTAACAGTTTTCCCTTTTTTATTTTATTTTAAAAGACATTTATGAGTAAAATTAAATATCGAGAGTCGAACCATCTAATTTTGCTACCTTGCTTGCTTGCTTACGGCCAATATTAATAACCTATCTAGAGATACAGATACGCCTTCTATAGCACTTTTGTTAACAAATGAAAAATTGATTTGCTGGCCACTAAACTAAAATAGCACGATCTCTTATCATAGATAGGTTATTTATAGAGGCCGTGAAGAAATAGATTAAACTAGTAAAAAATAGAGAGAGTTGAGTTCTTCAATCAAATATTTTATATTGTGAATGATTTGACCACGGCTCTCCTGGTGATAAAAGACGGCCGTGGCCTCACTCACCCTACATCATACATGGAAATGAAATTTTACAAACCCTAAAAAAACACGATGACCTTCAGGCCGTCCGGGCCGGCTAGAAGCGAGATGGGGTCGCTTTCGCATTCAAGCGGTTACGGTCGCGGTCCAGCCCTCACCGGGCCTCCTCAACCGCGCTGAAAGAGAAGCAACTCATTGGAGTTGCTTCTCTTTCAGCGCGGGCGCATTGGCGCCAGCCAGCGTGAGTTGGGATCGTTCTCCAGGGCCCGCTCTCAGTCTCCTTTTTTGTCATGACTTCTTCGCAAAAGAACTTGTCACTGCCAAGCATAGCTTTGACGATGCGCAGCAGCGATAGGTCATAACTTCACGAATCTTACACTAACCTAACCTATACTCGTAACCTAACGTAACCCCTTCTTCGAACTATATCGGAATTGAGAAATTTACCAAATCTCATGTCATGTAAGGCATCGTAAAAATACACGTAATTATGAGAAATCCCCTTGCTACAAATACATTAATTTATATTTTTATGTGAAAGAACAGAGAAGTAGGTACACGGGTCTTCTGATGGTAAAAGATAACCGTCCCTATACATCGTAAATGCTACAGGTGCATCGCTGCGATGTTAGGACTATTGTGCATATCTACCGGCTACCCTATCTTATTCATATAATACAATTATAGAATCAATTTCCTTAAAATCTCAGCTTCAGAATGGCGACCCACTATAAAATCAAACTGATCGAAACGCACGAGTTGGTATCTCACCACTCTAAAAACTATAACAGTTCAATTCCCAGAAATAAACAATAGAATGTTCAACACAATGATACATGAATGAAGTGTAAACAAGGAATATTTCTATTGGATGCAAATTGAACACGAAGACCACACCCGCCGTAGCCGATAACGGCCATATAAAATAGGGTCGCGTACTCGGGTCATGAACCCGTCATTCAATATCAATTGAATCACCTTCATTCACTTGTCTTGAAGAAGGAGTACATTCTTTTCATAAACAGCCGTAAAATTTCCTTTTTGGAAAAATTTATAGATAGACATATTGATGTGACACACACATAGCCTGTAGATAGTTTCGTAGCCTAAATTACAGGGCTATTCCAACAGTTCAGTTTTAACTAGGTCTTTTTATCTAAAACAATAGGAAGTCATTAAAACACCTATGACTTATTTCATAAGAGTTGACCGCCTCGTTAGAGCCTGTCTAGATACGGCGTTAAAGCGCGAGTCCACTCGTGTGCTGTCATTTGTATTGTCTGATACCTTTTATGCGCATTCTTAGCGGAGAAGGATTTGAATTCCCTGTCAGTTGACTCGAATACATCGATTATGTTTAGGCTTCTATACATTCGATAGAAACATCTTAAACGAAGAGAAAGTGTTCGATTTAACTTGTATCCAATATCGTATGGCTATATTGAATTGTTTCCATCCGTGGTGAAACTCCATTCTGTATATTTTTAAATATGTAAAGGAAAAAACTCACTTTTCACTTAATACATTTTTTTTAAACTGTGCAATAATATTAACCAACCGGTTCGCTTTTACAGCACCTTAAGGGCTATGTTAACTTAATTTTATTACGGTAATGCTGTAAAAGCGAAAACGGTTGGCTAATATTATTTCATAATTTAAAAATAACATATTTTAAGTGAAACAGTACACGTGTTTTTTCCTATATGCTACTATTTGTTAACTTTATAAATAAAAAGTCATGTCCCAAAGTTATCACACTTCATTTAAAACTAACTACGTCCACTCGCTACGGAGAGTCTCGCTCATTGTACTTGCACGCGATTTACGCGCGAGTAACGTGCACCTGGACAGGCTTTGTGTAGCTCAAATATCTCGGGAACACGAGTTTTAGTCGGGTTTTGGTTTCCGGCGAGGACTTGTGTAACGAACTCACGTATTTCTGGGTCTGCTTATTATATTAATTTCATTAGGTATTCATTTATTTACTACACCTAATACCTAAAACACAATACACATAGTAAAATATGTATGTAATGTACCAATCATGGTACATTACATACATATTTTACTTCACGGTTAGATCAATTTGCGTAATTTATTAAGATATATTTATTTATAAGATTCGCATAATATCCGTACAGCTAAATAAAATTTATGTGTATGTCTGTTTGCAAAATAACTCTATCTTCTTCAGCTCCTAAAGTTTACTAACATACCTACAAACATTTTAAGATTTTATTTTTTTATCATGCTGTTTGTCAACGCTAATCTCTGAAAAGGCTGAACCTAATTACTTTCACTGGAAAATAGAAGGATCAGGATTTATGTAGAAATAGTCTTAACTCCCATGCGAGCTAAGCTACGGTCCTTGACTAACTCTTTACTAGACTATGTAAGTTACTTACGAACGGTAAGGATTTATTCATTCTCGAGGAAATCCAGTCAAAACTATTGCTTACAATTTCATTAATGAAAAAATACTTAATTGTTTTTTTTTTGTTCCAGCAACACTTTTGGGCTCTGAGTGTGTGGTGTCAGAGCAATGTACATTGAAGGTATCCTTCAGCGCCTGTTTGGAAGGTGTGTGCCGATGTACCGATGGGCATCTTCAGTTCAGGAAGCACACCTGCCTATCTCGTAAGTATATATTTTTTTATTTTTTTTTATGACATTGGAAGAAAATCAAATGGATTTCCTGATGGTAAGAAGTTCACGCCGCCCAGAGACACCAAAAGTGGTAATAATATGGTGAAGTTATGGCGGCAGGAATAGGTAAGGCGGTAGTACCAATCCGGGCGAGTCGCTGCGGAACTCTATCAACTAGTTAGATTTCGCGGTGCTAGTGATGGTAAACCTATGTTCGCCTTTTACAATCTACCAGGCAGGAATACAGATGGCCAATTCTGCAAAGGAGCCCGAAATCACACGAGGAATTTACTTTCACTTTCCACGCTCAGTTAGTTTTATCCAAGTGGTAGATACCTCTTGAAAAGTATTTACAGCAACTCCATAAAATCTAGCATCTATTTTTTATATGATTTTCCGAAAAATAAGCAGACCGATTTCCTGATGGTAAGGAACATGCGTTGCCTATAAACACCAGGATATTAATGTGCTATGGGATATTACCTTATCTTCTTGTAGAAATTTATTACTTCTCTAGTCCAGTCACTTAAAACTAGGTGATAAAATGCTATGCAATAACTCTTCCAAATTGTAATAACTATTACCTATTCCTCGCGCCATATTGTCAGTATTCGCCATTGTCGTGATCCATTCTGGCGGTTAGGATAACCATAGACTTAGACACGTGGTTTAAGATGTCATAAGACTCAAGTCATAAGGTAACTACGCACCAGTAACATATATATTGTCTAGAGGCGACGATTGCCTCTGGTTACCAGGAAAGACACCTACTTGTTTGTCTTATGTGATAAAAAAGATAAGTAAAACATTACTTCATCGCTAACAAAACTTTCAATTTCTTTTCACGGATGATTTCTAAGTTAACTCAGCCAGGCCAATTGATCTTCACGACTAATGTTTCACTTTAGAGCGAGTTAAACCACCGTATAATCTGAGAACGTGGAACAACGAAAGTTTGAGAATTGTAGAATAAAAAACTAGGTATGTGTTACAAAAAAATAGTTTACGGATTGTAAAGCCTCATTGTGCATTGTTTCTTTAATAATCTTCAATTAACTGGTGAATTTTTATGAGCAGGATTAATACTACCGCTACTACTAGTAATAGACATCAGTACTCACCGCTGTCACATTCCAGAATAATATGTACATTTATATACTAGTGGTCGCCCATTGGTCGAAATTTGACCATAATAAATTTTAATATCTTGTTGATAATAACGCAATCTTCATTTACCAAAACCAACTACTTTGTTTCCAAACTTTATAGTGCGCCATCTGTGATCTTTTATCGTTATCATCAATATATTTGTTTGTGTGTGTGTCACATGCATGGTAGTGTAGGTAATTAATTATTTATTGATTTAAGGTACATTATAAGCATTATTATAGAAAAATATTAGCGTTCTGCACTTCTCCTACACATAAACTTTTTGTGTGCCAAATTTGATGCACCCGCGTCCGCGCAATTGTATTTTTTACAGACTTGAAATTATTTGCATTTCAACTTCATAAAAAACTCTAAGGCCCGCACACACTGACGGAATTTTGTTACAAAATTCCGATTCGGAAAAATTTCGAATGCTTTTTATTTCTAACATATCTATGGAGCTGCCACAATTGTCAGGAATTTGTCCGTGTGGGATTGAAGTGGATTTGAATAGGGTGCCATTTTGTTTCGGAATTTTGGAAGGGAATTTTGGATGTATATGGCGGATCTAAGAGACAGTTCGTTAGAGGGGAGTATAGATTACTTGTCACAAATACTGTAAACTCGACTGGTTGGCATCGACCGCTCTGGCTTGCCACCATTACATCAGTGCACTGTAGTAGGTATTCTAGCCTAAAAAGTGGAGTAGCCAGAAAATGTACGCAACAAGTTAACATATATCTTGCCAAATTGGCAAAGTGCCACTATCATCTATATACAGCCTATATTTCTTACCATAAGGGAATACATCATGTATGTATATGCTTATTACTATATGTATTGTTGTGCTACTTGTGTGTCGATATTTTTTGATATCAAAGACATCTTGTGCAATTCTACTAACTACCCTACTCTCCTGTAAGGAACATATCAATGGCGAGCACTGACATTTCTCTTAAATTAGGAACATTAATATAAAAATGTACAGTTTATTAAAGTTTACAGTACATATGCTCAATATGTATATGAGATGCTCCTTATCTGTAAGTTTTTTTTATATAGAAAAGGAGGCAAACGAGCAAGTGGGTCACCTGATGGAAAGTGATCACCTCCGCCCACGGACATCCGCAACACCAGGAGTATCACAGATGCGTTGCCGACATAAGGAATGAGTACGCTCTTTTCTTGAAGGTTCCTAAGTCATAATCGTTTGGGAATACCGCCCTCGGTAACTGATTCCACAAAGGTGTTATACGGGGTAAAAAATGTCTTCGGAATCGCACAGTTGTAGACCGCCACGCATCGAGATGATGGGCATGATAGCGGTCGATACCAACCAGTCGAGTTTACAGTATTTGTGACAAGCAACCTATACTCCCCTCTAACGAACTGTCTCTTAGATCCGCCATATACATTCAAGTTGTCATGAACAAGTGATCAGATGTGTATATTTCCGTCATACTTCGAGTAAGAACATGTTAACTGTTAGTTCAAGTCAGCTTTAGATAACGTGGGAAAAAGTTAATCATCCGTAACTTGATCAACTTGGTATTGCCGTCAACTCAGAAGTCTCCGAGTTCTGTTGCTAAATAGAAACTTTAAAAAAAAATATTTTTGCGGCAAGCCTTTATTTGGAAGGCGCGTTTCTAACAGTATACTTGAGAAGTACGATTCAAGACGTATCAAATAATCCCAAGTACGCTAGGAAGTATGTTGAGCATGTTATAAGTTCCCATGATGACCACCTACCACCTGCACATCATAAGCGCCATTATAACAGTTCATTGTCCTATAAGGCTGTGTTATTAAACCAGTTTCGTAAGCAAGCTTACCGGCTGCCCTAACCTCAACATCAGAACACGAGAATGACGAACACTAACGGTAGGGCGGCAGAAACAGCTTAGTCACGGTGTTAGTAACAAATGAGCCAACGCTTGTCCCTTAAGAGCTGCTGGCAAAATAGCAAGCCAAAGAGATTTAGAATAAAATTTTATTAGAACATGTTTTTTTTGTATTCAAAAATCTAACGTTATCATAAAATATAATAAACTTTTTTTTAATATTGAAAATCTTCGTATCTTTAAGTAGATATAGATATAAATTATGTTAACATCGACACCTCTGGATAGATTTATGGTGTTTGATGAGATAAAAAACGCTGTTATTATTTTATATCGCTTTTATTGCAAAAATCCATTAATGCTCATGTAAATGTTTAAATAAATCATTAGCACAGTATCATGACATACTAACTTACAAAAACTAAGGCTTAAAAAATGTTTATATTTTTTTCGGATATAAAATACAGGTTGTTATAAATATAAATGATTAGTTGTTGCTATTGTAACTGGTAGCAGTGATACTAGCTGCCTGGAACTAGCCAAATGTTACAATATAACATTAGGAATTTCGTCAAATAATTATTTTTACAGAATCTTTGTGGTATAAAAGACAATATATTTACTAATCTCAGGTGATACGCTACCTGGTGACATAACTATGTATAGAACATTATATTAGCACCACGCGACGCACCTATAACCTCTGTGGTGTCTGGTGTCTTTTGTTGACTGTATTTAAGGTAAATAGGGATTATTCCGGCAACCTGTTGGGAAATTTCGTTTGACTAGATAATAATATTTTTTTAATTAATCAATACGTTTTAAATAAGTTATGTAAATATACATAATATATAAACAACATAATAATGAAAAGTATACGATTAAATTTGTGGAATATTTTAACACCACAATGTAGTTGGAATGTGTTGGCATGAATAATTATTTTGTAACAACTTTTAAACACAACTATTTTACAAACCAATAAATTTTATTTTATTTCACTACCATCAAGAGATCTGTAGATACCGTACCTTAACCTCTCACAAAAATAATGACTAAATAAATAAAGTGCTTTGATTAAATAACACATTATTTTCCAGCTGCCCCTCCAGGCCACGTTTGCTACAGCAATGAACACTGTCGTTTATGGGATAAGGAAAGCCACTGCGAATTCGTCATACCCAATTTATTCGGAAGATGTGCTTGCAACTCGATGTTTAAGCAAATCTCGGATAGATGCTACGCACTTAAGCCGTTCCCGACCGAAGCCGTTTTAGCTGAACAAAGTGCACTGGTTAAAGAAAGAGAAAGTATAGTAAATCCACCACATCCTAATAAAAACAATACTATAAATCTAACTGTAGATTCTGACCAATTTAGTTCACCCAATGTTATAGTTGAATCTGAAGACATACAACCAAGTAAACTACCACTGTTCACAAGTAAAAATGATGTACTTAGCACTCAAGAAGACAGTCCTTTAATGCAAGCTGTTATGAAAGTACCCACATTAGAACCAGCAAAACATCCAGCGTCACAAAGGAAAGAAAGTGACCCGAATGAACTGATAAGTGTAGATGAAATGACTGCCAATTTACACGCGAATGATCAACCCATTTACAGAGTTGTTACTCAACCTTCTGTGGATAAGAAATCTAATAAGAAAGGTTCATCAAAGGAGACCAATGCTAATAAATCACAAAAAAGTGGCCATCCAAAGAAATCTTCAGTAAAAGGTAAGCTGAAAATAAATTCAAATCAAACTATTTTTATTTCACGTTAAATTTTCAAAGATTCGCTGGGATGATACCTTTAGAACATTGATTTCTTTGATTTTTTCTTTTAGGGAAACTCTTGGACCCAGGTTTTAAATTGCCCTTATGGCTCTCTTTTCTAAAATAAATATATCGTGCATGTCGATTTAATGATTTCCGTATTACAACATCATTACCAATTACTTACAAATATCTTAAAAAAATAGTTTTAAATTTAAGTTAAAAATCTAAGCATTAGTTTACATTTAAACGTATAAATGTAAAAAGTAACATGTACTTTATACGTAATAGATCTAAGACTAAACGTTTAAAGTTCGGTGAAGTTGTAAAAATCGCAAGATTAGCAACAAGTTAGTCATTCAAAAAAAAAAAAAGACTAAACGTTTGGTTTACCTTAATGTTTAACAGCCGCAATCAGAAACGTCAATTATGTTTTAATCAGTTATTAAGTCGACATTTTTATCCAAAATTGTGACTTGTGAGATTAAATCTTATTTAACGGTTCTAAGTATGTCCATAAATGAATTATACTATATCAACATTAACTATAATTTCAAGATAAACAACGTTTGCGTACTGAGGTCGTCCCTGCAATAGATCTCGGGCCAGCATCACTCGGGATGTCCTGTCTCACAGATGATCAGTGTCAGGAAGTTGATCCAAACACACGTTGTGTCAACAAACGATGTGACTGCACATACCGAACCAACTCGACATCAGCCTGCTCGGCGCGAAACAGAGGTTGTTTACCTGGCACCTTCCAAGTAAGTTACAACTATAACTAATACCGAGAGGGTTTAGCTCCAAACACTAAGTTTTTTACCAACGATCTGCGCCAGGAAGTTGACCCAAATACGTACCGGTTGTATCAATAAATAATGTGACATCAATGAAACAATGACACATATCACTCCGATTCAAGTTCGGCGTCACTTGGCGCGAAACACACTGTTTGCCTGGTTGGACAATATTCTAACATAACCAAGCATCATAACCTTTTTATATGCCTCTCATTACCTCGGTGGTCTTGCGGTCCAGCGTCAGACTTGACTTCTTGAGGTCCCGGGTTCGATCTCCGGGTCGAGCAACTAAGAAAAACGACGGCTTGCACTCCGGAAGTGCCGGCAGAAGCGAAAACTTGAATATTAACATTATGCATTTTTGATATTTTGGAATAGTTGGGGAATAATTTTGCACTAATTGCTTTTATTTATCAGTATGAAACTACTATTATTCATGTGGTAGAATACAATATTCAATTATTGCGCTATCGTACACAAACATGACAACACGAACATTCGCGCAAGCGTCCTGTGCCGTCTTACGAATTTTCTGTTCCTGACGCGAGTTTAGAAGTTTTTACCTATTCCAAAAAAAGTGCGCAACGCCGCTAAAGAAGTTTTCACTTCAAAAATAGAAAATATGTCTTGCCATTGTTGGACCTAGAGTCTTCGGTTAGTCGTGTTTGCCCTGGTTGCGCCTCAGCATAACTTTTGGGGATATGGGCGTGAATACATTTTTATAACCTTTTTTAATCCTACTTTAGAGACACAATGAGTACTTAGGTGTTGCCTAACGATTGTGGCACTAAAATAAAAATATTATTTTACAGTGTAGGTCAACCGGTACATGCATTAGCTGGTATTTCGTGTGCGATGGCCGCAAAGATTGCCCGGATGGATCTGATGAGAAGTGTCAAGGTACTGGCAGAGGTAACTATCTATGCACGATTTCCTTTCCGAACACAACTCACTTATCTAGACGTTGACTAACTTCTTGAACCAATCACACTTGATCTCACTTCCTTGTTTATGTAATACTAATGCCTATCGCACAATACCGATTTATTTTAATTATTTTGTTTGGAATTATTTACTAACCGATTTATTATTTGAGAAGGCACAAATAAAAACTGTCTTTGTTACGAAATAAGGTCTTTTAGCTGACTGGTAGAGAATACTGCAAGGCAATAACCATCCTTTAATCAATATTCATCTTGTACAGTTTTACTGCTAATCTTCTCGCAGTTGATCCCAGAACTAAGGACAGCAAACACGAGGGAGAGGGACTTTTTAAAGTTACAAAATATGAACAAGCAATTATCCATTAATTTCCCTAAGATATTAGTATAATTATTATATTTTCTTGGAGGCATAACAAAAAAATCAATAAACCATATTCATGCTGAGCTAAAAATCATCTCGATCACACCAACTTTCAAACAAAAATCCGCATCAAAATCGGTCCATTCGTTTATGCACATTAACACACCTCTTTTTACGTTGAGGAAAAAAAACATTTATATGTTGCTTTATATCGAGGATACACCTTCTTAAGAATTTATCAGAAGTAGACACCAAATTTTACGACACGTGTTTTTTTTTAATTACAGTCCGTTGATATCATAAATATAATATCTAAGTAATTAATAACTGTGGTACACTGAGAAATAAATATACCTACGAAGCAACTAAAATTACAGAAAATATTACATTTTTATAAAAAGTCGGCTGTCTGCGTAAGACCTAACATTTCAAGTTGTGTTTCTAACAGTCTTATTCAATGTATTATAAATTTTATAATACTTATGTAATGGCTGCATTGGGAAATTGTTTTTTCAACGTCGCCATTTTCCATTTCTTCTTAATTTCCGTACTATATCTTGGTAATGCTTTGAAATGACGATTCATCAGTGTGTCACATATTCTTTCAGAGCCTTGACGCCTTTAAGCAATATTATTTTAATAATACTATGTGTTAATTTAAAGTCAATATACAATACACAATAAGTTAGCAATATCAAAATAATATTGCTTTTAGTTATAGTCATAGTATTGTCCGTAAAGTCTTGCTAACCAACTTGCTAACCGACATGCATGATGTTAATACTAATAATAGGTACCGATTTCGATGGAACATGGCCTATAAATATTTGAAGCTGGTTTCCTGTATTGATATGTTAAAATACCGATCTATGATCCAGTGGTGCTGGTGATGATTACATATTATCCCGTTTGCAGTTTTAAAAATATTCATGTATCTGTCATCAACTAAAATTTTTGACTAAAGGCTTTTCGAAATATTGGCATTATGCTCATGTATACATTTCGTATTTGCTAATAACACCAAGTCGATCCTGCAAGGATTGTGAAACTTGGCACTCGACACTCTCTGCCAAGCTCGCAAGTTACTTGGCGTGAAAATATGTATTTGTGTAAAAACATCAGCAAACCTAGAATGCGCTTACGCTGAACGTCGTCAACTTTGGAAATCCAGATATATTTTTTATACAGACAAAAGCTAACGCGGATTCAAAGGTGACCGTTCCAGTTACGTTGCAGGTTAAAGACATGTTAATGTTATTTTCCAATTGTAAACTAGGTACTTGATATTCTGGATATGTAGATATTGAACATCATAGGGTCTTTGGAACAACATCGGCAATTTATTATCGTTATGTTATGATACATATTATGTTCGCGCATCCTAGCCCAGCTAGATGATATCATATTATGTTATTTTTAGAGGGTACCGGTGAGCGATGTCCGATGCATGCATTCCGTTGCGGTGGTCCCGGCTCCCCGTGTGTGTCCCGAGCGTCCCGATGTGACGGGACCCCGCAGTGTCCCGGAGGAGAAGACGAGCGGAACTGTAGAGCGACGAGACGGAAAGGGTAAATAATTCAATAGTTTTTTAATTTCCTCAGTTTCTTTCGTACCTCGCTTTTGCAAAATTTATTATTGCATTACCTTTTACAGATGAAATTGGACGGCCCACAAACGTCAATTTACTTGATATTAAATAAGTGGTAGAGCAATCGATGACTCTCCAGGATTGGTATTATCGCAAGAATGTCAATAATCACCAGTTACAACTGTTGTATTCCAGTGTTTGAAGATAAGGTTGACATTAAAAATACTTACTTACTACGTACTTACGTAGCTAAAAATCCCAGCTCTGGGTTTACCACACCCTTAGCACTTTTGTTATTTAATGGTGTATTTTCACTACCAAGAAATCCATGCACTTGCTTGCCCTATCCCATTAATCGTGACTAGTTTTTTATGAAGAATGCTTAAATAGGCATATCAATTAAGTTATTCATAACTCCGAGCGAATACCGTGTAATGGTTTCCAGGGATTAACGTAAAAGTTAACCAGTTTGTTAACCAGCCGTCTAACAGTACGCAATGTTCCAGTTGTCCCCGACACACATTCCGCGCGGAACGCACGAGGGTCTGGCATTGAAAGATTCCCGTCGTCGCTTATTAGTCATATGGACATGATATTTTATGATGATTGAGTTCATAATGAAACTTTTTACACCTGGAACGACAGATTTTCATACCGATTAGTTACGCTTCAACAATAGGTTTATTAATTTTCTCATGAGGTGTCATAAACATAAGGTTATCAGACTTTTGGTATCATTTAATAGTTAAATAGCATCAGAGGAGATTTTTGAAGTGAAAACTTGCGCAAAACGTTGCGCACTTTTTTTGGAATGGGTAAAAACTTCTAAACTCGAGTCAAGACACGTGACCTGATCGAAAATTCGTAAGATGGATGGAGAGTAAACAGCTGACGCAGTGTAGGAGCGGAAGTCCCCCCTCTTTCTACGGCGTGGCGAAAATGTAAACAAAACAGCAGGCGCAGGGAGCCTGCTGTGTCGTTTAGATGGCGCAGGGCGCTTACGCGAATGTTCGTGTTGTCATGTTTGTGTACAACAGCGCATTAAATGAATATTGAGTTCTACTACATAAATGATAATACTTTCATACTGTTAATTAAAGCGATTCGTGCAAAATTATTCCCTAACCACTCCAAAATGGCCGTGTTCTGATCCAGTGATAGTTTTAGTATTATATAGACTCGTCAAAAGTACCTCTTGTAAGGTGAATGTGAATAAAAATATATTCTATTCTATTCTATTCTAAAATATCAAAAATGCACAACGTTAATATTCAAGTTTTCACTTCTGCCAGCACTCAGGGAGTGCAACCCGTCGTTTATTTATAACAGACAAACAAAGCAATGTCAAAAAATTAGGTAAGATACACAGTGCCAAATCATGTCATTATGGCAGCAAAAATAGGTAACATGATGGGTTCCCAACTAGAAAAGCTCCACTACACTTTAGGCTCTACCTCCAGTGAAAGAAAGTAAACATAAAAAGTCTTATCAGACTATCAGAGTTGCTTCTGTATTTTTTTTAACATTAAACAGCGTACTAGCGCACAACTTTCCTGGTGGTAATAGACAACTGTGGCCTATAGACACCATAGATGTTATATTTACTTCTCCTGTCTGGCTAGGTTTGGAAACGGTGGTAGTTTACGGTCGACAGGGTTAAATTTAATTATAAATTTAAAATCATTGGTAATAAATAATTAAACTAGCTATTAATATAAATAATTGGCTTAAAAGTTAAAGTATATGTCATTAAGTAATATTTTTTATAAAGAAAAGAATTTAGAATATTTGCACACCAAAATATGGTAGAATATTTGATATACTTAAATATTTTTGTAACATCTCATTATTATAATATATATAAGAAAATTATTTATTCGTGGAATATGTGTGTACATATTCCGCAAATAAATAATTTTCTTTCTTTCTTTCTTTACGTCGCTGTTCTATGCATGTGATGCTACCCTCCGGACCAAAGATATTTTGTAAATCTTATGATTATGTGTCAGGTTGTTTCTTCGCGATGAATTTCTATACTACTTAACCGATTTTAAATCAAATTTGTGCACCGTAATATGCAGTTTGATCCAACTTGAAAGATAGAGTTATAATAAGCCACGGGTTAGAGCTTGTAGAGATTAGGTATATATTAGACAAGTGCCTAAACTAATGGCCCAGTTACAACCATAAACTACCACACATGGCCATTATATTTTTTACCATTACATTTTTTCCAGGGATTCACTTGGATGTTAACCAGTTTGTTAGTTAGCCATAACAGTTCGTGCGTGTGCTAGTTCTCTGGCACATTCCGCCATAGATAGATAGAGTTGTAATGCATTTCCGGTCTTACGAGACGTTTATGTTTAGTAACGACAAATTTAACAGTTACAATCTACAATGACCGAAAATATATTTCCTAAAATTAAGTTTCTTTGAAAATTGTGTACGTACGGTCACTTTTACCAAATATTTGATTAGAACACTACGCATTTGTGAAACCGCCAAACTCTTTCAAAACTTAAAGCCGACAAGAGCGTTTTAGGCGAAAAAGGGCGTATTTATTTCTAAAAGTCGAATATGCAACTGTCAGACATCTGCAATGGTATGTAGACCGTAGTGGTAGCCAACAGATGAACCACTGTTTCCTTTGACTTTTTTTTCCAGTTTCATGGAATAACGCAGACTTGAACCAGTTTTTTTTAACCAGCCAGCCATTAAACGATACGCTCGTGTTCCAGTTGTCCCAGACACACGTTCCGGTGCGGGTCTGGCGAGTGTCTGCCCGAGTATGAATTCTGCAATGCCATCATATCCTGCAAGGACGCCTCCGATGAACCCAACCACCTGTGTAACGAGCAATCAAGGTACCTAGTTTTAAACAATTATTAACAAATTAGCAGAGTAAATAATCATAAAATCAATACGTGAAGTAAAAACTTTGGACCCCATTTACGGAGGAGTATGAGTATTTGACACACTTATAGTTTATGTATAGGAGAGGCGCGGAACGCTAACAATTTTCAATAATAATGCTTAAGCAAAGTATTAGGTCTTGAAAAATGACGATGGCATTCTTATCAAAACGATAATTAACAATAGAACCTTAATAATGTTTGGATACTATATTGATAACTTATAAGTTATATGTAATGGGCGACCAAAAAATTTTCAGTAAATATGTAATTGATGTAAATATGATTTTTTATTACAAACTCATGAATTTAATAAAACTAGTGGTCGCCGATTGGTCGAAATTCGACCATAATAAATTTTAATATCTTGTTGATAAGAACGCTGAACCGACCACCATGAGGGTTGGTGACCCTATTTCAGGTGACCCTAAAGACCTAGTACACTACATCCCTAAGGCCCTAGATGCCTACCAGCCCTAGCCCTAACATAAGATTTAGTATATACTTAAATAAATAAGTGCGGGATGTCTGCACCAATAGACCTATGCTAGCAGGTGGAACCCTACGGGTAGGGTAGGTGGTAAGGATGTGGTGATATTTTCAAAGCAGATCAAGCAGGCTCACTTGACCAATTAAGGACTTGAAGGTGTCTTCTCCAGTTTGAGAGGATGGTTAATGAGACAAGAACCAAGGTTCTAATCTGCTTTATTAAGAAAAATCTGAAGTAACAAATTACACCGACACACACATTCGTACAAAAATCTTTGTGTTCCATCCGTGTAAATTGCGGATGCAGCATCTTTTAGTGGTGAGACATCAGGACGTGCTCATATGTGAACTCCGCTGTTCTCCTTTCAGTGGCGTTTCAGAAGTTGCTTGTATATTTGATATTTTCCATCTTTGGCGCTTGGTAAAACTTCCAAATATTCATATTTTTAACCAAATAAACACTTGTACTGTTTTACATATCACTTATAATATATTATTGTGTAAATAGCCATCCGGTTTCGCTTATACAGCATCATCAGGGCTAAAACTTAAACTACTTGCTTGTATGTTTTTTTAGTGATTTAATATACTTTATTAGCATTATTTTTGAAAAATATTAGCGTTCTGCACTTCTCCTACACATAAACTACAAGTGTGCCAAATTTTATGCTCCTGCGTCCGCGCGATTTTCGTAAAAAGGGGTCCAAAGTTTTGGCATCACGTATTAATATATAGATAAACTCATGAATTACTGTTATAATTGATTACAAGATTATTGTATGTTTAATACTTTATCCACTAGCAATATTTTGAGATATCTTGATTGTACTGTGAGCGTATTCCCTGTGGGCAGATGGCGCGCGGCGGAGTTCTGTCCGCTGCGGTGCGGCAACGGGCGCTGCCGCAGCACCGCCGTGGCGTGCTCCGGCCGCGACGGCTGCGGCGACAACAGCGACGAGATCGCCTGCGCCGTCTGCAGTCAGTACAACCCAATCCGATGCGATTAAGAAAACAGACGCGAACAATTAAAACCACAACACAGACTTAACCTTATTTATTTAGAAGCTCGCTAAATACGCAAGCTCGTGATGCAGGAAAGAGGTCACTCCTGTGTTTTTCCCGTTATCCCCATGTTCTACATATGCTCCGCTGACTTACACATCTACCTCTCTGCCTAGCAGCTCGTAAGAACGAGGTGAACAGTCGCGCATTCCAGCAACTTGCCCTTATAGGGATCCACTACCTACCTTACCTTCTATTTCTATTTCCTACCTTATCTTGCCGTCATAATGAGTCACGTTCCGGTCCGAAGGGTAGAGTTGCCGGTAACCGCAACTAAATAAAAACTAATTTATTTATCTTTATGGTATCTATAAAATACGGTTATCTTTTACCGTGTTTTTCGCAGTCTTTCAACATAAAAAACTGCAGTTTAGGTTTGTTGAGGCGATAATACCCCCAGAGAAGATTACCATTTACCAGAAGCCGCTTGACTGGCAAGCGGAGCAGTTATTTGGTAAACTTAGACAACAGCCTTAAGATCCCTAGTCTCAGGTTGGCAGCACACCATTGACATTTTTGGTGTCTATAGCTGGTGTGAACTTCAAAGCAACATAACATCTTGTAGTAACTTACTAAGAAAAAACATACATTTAAAGAGAGAGACCGAAAAGCTTACTGACAGTAGAATAATAATTGTTATTCTCAACTGGTCTCCCACACACTTTACTGGGAAGTGACACGTAATGTCAACGATTTGGGAAACCACCTGGCCAAACATGCTGAATACCAACGACGGTGTTTGACACGGCCTTTGATTCCGTTATACAAATATTTGAAAATAACGGGGATTTTTCTTTTGTTGTATTATATATGGACTCCCACTGACCTATATTTATTTAGTGATCTCTACAACAGAGCCTAGGCGTGACATCTTAAAGCAATATTATTTTAATAATGCTGTCTATGTCAAAGTTGATATAACTCGAGAACGGTTAAGTTGATCTGAATGATGTAAGTATTTGTTTCGTTAGCCTCATCACAGGGATAGTTTATAAATTAAAAAGTAGCTCGTCCGTGTTGGTCCAGCTCCGTTACAGAATAGACCATCTGCCTTCCTGTCAGGCAGCTCGTAAAAGGCGAGCGTAGGCTCACCGTCACTAACACCATGACATTTGACTAGGTGGTAGAGTTACGCAGTGACTCACCCGGATCGGTACCACCGCCTTACCTATTCCTGCCGCCATAACGTCATGACGTGTTCCGATTTGGAGGGTAAGGTAGTCGGTAAACTTACTTTTGCTTGAGGCCTAACATCCCGACCTCAGGTTGGCAACGCACCATTACCAGCTTTGGTGTCTCTAGGCGGCGTGAATTTCTTACCATCAGGAAATCCGTCTGCTTGTTGCCTTTTTTATATCACATAAAAAAGCTAAGTGAACTTCTGAATTTGGCACACACACTTTGGAAATGTATATTTATCAAACTACTGACTTTGAGAAAAATGGATTTGGCAACGTCAAAGTTAGTTTTAAAAATCTATCTACAGATCACCTAAATACAATGTTAGTTTGATATGTTTTTTGTTTTCGTTCCGTGTATAGATTATAGAGATTATTATCTTGTCTTATATTTGTATACCTAATATAGTATATTATAATAGTAGAAAAGCTCACAGAATATATACAGTCCGAATAGTTTGGGAATAAAGTAGTTGTGACATGATCGGACAGACGGACATTTCGAATCTTTAGGTTTCGGAACCCTAAAAAATTAACACGAAAGCCAAATCACGTGGGACATCTCTATTACTAGCTAATAGCTATATTTATAAATTATGTCCATTTACTTCAACAAGTATAACATCGAAGTATATTTAATTAAATAAATAATAAATAAATAAATATCCCTGGACAAGTTACACAAATTGAATCTAACCCCAAAGTAAGCAAATTATATGCTTGTGTTATGGGTGTTAGTCAACGATTCTAATACATAGAAATACTTAAATAGATACCAGAATAAATTTAATAAACACCCAGACCCGGAAATGCAGACATCTAAATGTTCATCACACAAATGCCTGCCCCCGTCGGGAATCGAACCCGAGCCTCGCGGATGATCGGTGTAGTTAGGCGTGTACGCTAGCCACTCGACCAGCGAGGCGGTCATTAATTACTACTTGTTATTAACAAAATGTAACATGATATGTCTCTTTTAATTTTCAGAATGTCCGGCCACGCCGTTTGCTCCTTGAAAACCACGAAAGATATAAATATGGAGAACATGAATTCGACACGATGCTAATAGTGAAGGGACACCAAACGCCGAGTTGTGTCCACAATGAAAGTACTACGAGTATTCATTAACTTATCGATAATAGTGCATTCATACAAATCTGATGACTACAGTATTTTACAACTTTTGTATTTTGTTATCCTCTATTTTTTATTTTACATTTTTTTATTGTTATTTTTGTTTATTTATAGGCAATTTTATTTTTAGAATAATTTATGTATCTCTGATATATTTTTTCAAATTGACCATTATTTTTATAAATGGATTAACTGAGTCTACATTCTATATTTGTTAGTTCTAAGAAATACTTATTTGGTTTAATGATGTAGGATTATTAAATTGTTGTATTTAACTGCTTGGTTATACGTCACTAAAGCAATTTCATTCCTGTCGGTAAAACCATTATGTAAATAATTAGGAAAAGTTTATAAAGTTAACATTATGAATGATAGTAATGTCGCTAAGACAAGCCAGGATGATTATCTAGAAGACATTTTAGGTAAAATAGTGTGTATTGTACTTTTACTCTTAAGTTAAAGTTAATGAAAAAAAAAGGGTAAGTTTTTTTCTTCACATTCCTGCTAAAACTTTCTTAATTGTTAGTTTTAAAAATATTGAAGTAACTGACACAATGTAAAATATTTTCACTTCTAGTATTGTCCTTTATTCTAAATCAGCCTTTCCCAAAGTGGGCGATAACGCGCCCTTGTGGGCGCTGGAAGCCTAGAGGGGGGGCGGTATAAATCTTGAAAAAAATGTTTTTTTTTAAACTAGACGCAACAAATATGTTATTGAGGTTATTGACAAGAAAAAACGAGCTACAAAACAACTGATTTTCAAAGTGGGCGTTACATGAAATAAGTTTGGGAACCTGTGTTCTAAATCATATGTATCGCATAAAATTTGCAACAACACGCAACATATAAACGTACTATTATTTCATCTTACACGAAATACCTAAGTACCAATTGCAGGCAGATGATTGCCTTTAGCACTTTTTAATTTGACATAATATTGATAGTTTTCTTTAATATCTATTTTCACTAAATATATATAAAAAAATGTCTATTGTTATTATATTTAATTAATTATTTGCCTAACGGATAATAACAATTGTATTTGTTATTTAACTATTAACTTAAATTCTAATCTTGTATAATATGTCAAATTAGCATTTTTTCAGTGGCTAAGACTTAAAGCAGTTTTATTTCAATACAAGTTCAAACCGCTACCGTATTTTTAAAGCAACGAAGTCGTTTTTTGCAGTTATTAAAATAATATTGCTTTAATATGTCACGGTAAAAATATTTATATTTTTTACACACTATATAATCTACTTTTAGCATTCAATTTAATTTAAGTCAATTATTAATGATAATTAATGAGCCACAAAATAAGACTGAAATATTCTATTTCCCATTTAGAAACTATATTTTATTTACATATTTATGTAAAATAAGTTAAATACCCAGGCAACAACTTTTAGAATTGACGCGTATTTGCAGAATCTGAAAATAACATTATATTTACACAAGAATTAAGTTACATTTAGGTATTTTTTTTAATGTATACCTACCCCTTGTTCGATTATATACTGGAAGTTGAAGTTAGGGAAAAAACTATTACCTATTTCTTAAATAAATAAATAAGGAACAAATTTTGCATTGGTTTAATTTATTTAACTTTAAATTTATAGTATATCACCATATACTATATTATAGTAAATCACCACATTATAAAATCTCCAGTAACTCTAGTACTTTTCTTAATAGAATATTTAGTCAAACCGTCGATATATTTGTCATCGAACGATTAAATTTGATTGTAAATATAATAGCTACTATTGTAACTGACATTGCAAAATATGAAATCATTTCCATTTACTATTATTTTAAAAACAATGCAAAGTTTAGAGCACATTTCTGACCAAAATTGCTGGATATCAAGGCAAAATGAAAATCAATAATTGTCTGATAATTTGTATATTCAATCGAGTTATTTGATTTTGTGAATATGCTAAGATTTTCTTAAGTACAAAATAAAAAATAAAGTAAAATGAACCAAATGCATTTTTCTATAATTCGAATATTAAACAATATTAATTTTGGTAGGTACCTATGTGAGATCATGTGTAGGAAAAGGTTATTTTATTGTAACTTTTTTTTCTTAATTTCTTTAGTAAATTTTATTTATCATGAATCTAAATAAAAATATTAACACACGTGTTAAAATAAACTTGAGTTTATAGATTTAATACTCTTAGGATATTTTAAATAAAGTAGCAATTTCTCAATTCTTTAAGTTTAGTCTAAGCAATGTACATATACATAAATAGTACTCAAATAAATTTTGTTCAGAGTACTCAAATAAATTCATCAAAATCGGTTCACCTAACCTACATACCCACTTTAATATAATTTTATTAGACATTTAAGAATTTCTCACTTAATAGTATTAACCTGATAAGTTTAAAATTATTGCTTTATTCGCAGAACCAGTTTATTAATGTCTTAAACGAATTCAATTCAATTAAAATTCAAAAAATTCAATTTTTTTTTATTTCCTTTTTTTAAACGAATTCAGTTTCCGATTATTGAGATTATATTGAATGACCGTGCAGTAAATATTTTATAGTTAAGAATTTATAGAATGATAAATTAAAAATGTATGTTTAGAAATGAATGTAAGTTATTGTAACATAGTGTGTCAGTGTTTGTGATAAAAATATTTATTAAATTTCTTAGGCGACTGTACTGCGTTTTTTTTTTGCATTTGTAACACAAATTACTTGCACAGTTAAAATCCCGACAACAGGACGGCAAGGTACCAATAACGTCAATGGTGTCCACGGCTATCTCTTACTCTATGCATATTTGCATACCAACTATTTGGTAAAAGAGGATTAAGAGCTTGTTTAGTATTTAAGATCCTCTTTACCCTATTTTCGCAAATAAATGTTATTATTATTACTATCAAAAGTGCTATCTGCTTGCTCGATGTCGTCTCATACATAAAAAAAACCTAATGGTAACTAGCCCTTGATGGATATTCATATTTTTAAAGAAAGAAACACTTGTACTGTTTTACTTATCACTTATAATTTATTAGGTACTTAGTAATTAGTAGCCTACCGGTCTCGCTTATACAGCATCATCAGGGCTAAAACTTAAACTCTTAAGTTTTAGCCCTGATGATGATATATAAGCTTAACTCTTAAGTTTTAGCCCTGATGATGCTGTATAAGCGAAACCGGTAGGCTACTAATTACAAAGTACCTAATAAATTATAAGTGATAAGTAAAACAGTACAAGTGTTTCTTTCTTTAAAAATATGAATATTTGGAAGTTTTACCAAGCGCCGACGATGGAAAATATCAAATATACTTGATGGATATCTTTTTATTTTTGTTCCTACTGTTCTAAATACATTTTGATGCGTATTTTACTAGGTATTAGGGATGGACATGAATTCAAGAAATAAGAGATTGTTGAAATCGGTACAGCTGTTCTTGAGTTATAAAAGATGTAACTACTCGTACTACGAATTTGATTTGCGTGATGAAAATATTTTTACTCCTTTGCATCTACCACTAGACGATGCGACAATTTTCGTTCACTCTCTGCCGACAATGCGTAGAGACTAGGTGTGAAGATATTTATTTAGGTGTATGACCTGTACGTTCAAAAGTTTTTTTTTATATTCCAGATTTCAAATTACTTGGTCACTATGTTATTTGTGATGTCCGTAATTTCTAAACTACTAAACGTTTAGCTTGGAGAAGAATACGGAACTATTTTGAAAGAAAGAATAAATAAAATCAGATTACGAGTTAATGAATTAACGCCAATTTTCTCCTCTATCATGGCAACCCCTTTATAAGCGGGATAAAATGTAGCCTATCACCTTCCTCAGAATAAAAAGTAGGTCTACCTGTCAAATTTCGTTATTATCGGTTCAGTCGAGTGAAAGTGAATCACGGTTAGGATACAGATAGACAAAAAGTAAAAAAATTATAGAAGTGTATTCGGTTGCTCATTTTTAGTAACCTGCACCTATCTTTAAAATATTTATAATAGAATTATTCTTTAAAATATCTTAAATATACTAAATAACTCTTATATACATTTATTACAAGTATAAAATAACCGTAAAGTATAGAATACTTACATTCTAAACTTATCATTGACGATTTGTGAAATTCCATAATTATATAATTACTAGCTGCCTGTACCGGCTTCGCTCGGATGATATTTTTTTTATTATAAACTGTGATGTAAACTATCCTATCTTTCAAGTTGGATCAAACTGCACACGGTGTGCAAATCTAATTGTAATCGGTTAAGTAGTTTAGGAGGCCATTGCGGACAAACAACGTGACTTGTAATTTATATATATTAAGATTATCAAAATGGTAATACGGTAAGAAAAAACTTTGGATCCCTTTTCATCAAAATTGCGCGGCTGGAGGAATATTTGCACACTTATAGTTTATGTGTAGTAGTGCAGAACACTAATATTTTTCAATATCAATGCTTATGAAGTCTAATATATCAAAAAATAAAACATTACACATTTTCTATAAATTTTAAAGAAAGAAAAAATTTCGCCCCAGAAAAGATTTGAACCTGTAACCCTTCGTCTCAAGCCGACGAATGCTCTAACCAATTGAGCTACTGAGGATTCAAGTCCCGTGGCGAAATTTTTAATTCCTTTCTAACCCGTTAACGCGGGTAGTTATGTCCTATAGATACACAATTCTGAGTACCTACCAAATGAGTTCATCATTACAGATGAAATT
>NJDC01001017.1:73399-89967 GCA_002245475.1 Calephelis virginiensis
TGTTTTAATTTGTATATATATGTATTTCAGATATAAAAAAAACAATAGTTAGTCAGTAGCTTTATTTTAAGATTTAATACAATGTAATTTTATCTGAAGTCGATATTAAAATTCAGTTTAAATTTTGTTTAAATGGCTGTACTTTATACGAGCGTGCGAGTTGACGACAGAAAAATTAGGTAAATTCAAAAGGTGCCAACTCACCCGATCGGGCGAGTTTTTATCGGGCCAGTTGACGAATAACCCAGATTGTGACCTGGATTAACATATAGGCTATTTTAAATCCCGATCGCACACCGGGTTTCTGTGAAAACGCGGGCGAAGCCGCAGGTAGCAGCTAGTATCATATTAAAACATTACAATTTTTTACATGCTATTTTGTTCATAGCATGTGCAACACAAATAAAAATGATACCACCAAATAGGTACCTAATTGTTGTCGGTGTGCGATAGTACGCTTATGCGCATTAACTTAATTACATTTACACTTAATTTTATTTTATTTATTCGTTGACGTCAGGATGTAACAACCCCATGCTCCACTTGTATTTAGGTGTTTTTATGTTATAAGACATCCAGCAACCAGACTGCTCTCCATGTAAATGAAGACAACACGATTACGGTCAAGGTTAAAAGATAGCAACGCACGAGTAACATCTACAGATTCTAGCGAACGTTGTTCTGAACATCAGAAGAGTCGCAGTGCTCATTCCCTACTTAATAACATAATAAAATGTGTAGCAAAACTACAAAAACCGACTCCAACTAGACTAGACTACAAAAACCGACTCCAACTAGGAAAAAAAAATGTGAAATCGAAACGGGTACCACACCCGTTTCGATTTCACATTTTTTTTTCCAAAGATAGCAAATGATTTCGAAAAGGTCAGAGTAGTTTTTTAAGTTACACTCAATAATGCATGAATTTTTTGTTTTATTAAGTAGGTATCATTCAAAACTACTAATCGGATCATATTAAAATTGATATAGGATCCTCTCGCAACCACGACCTATCTTTCTAAAACAGAACCATCAAAATGGATTGACTATCGGCCGAAAAATCGTGTAACAAAAAAAAAAGAAAAATTCCGTCGAATTAAGAACCTCCTTCTTTTTTGGAGTCGGTTAAAAATATACGCAAAAACATAACTCTCCATCTGCTGTAGGACATTTAAATTTAAAATAATGATATCGTGTATCAGCCAGTCAACAAACATGAATCACTATTGACGGACGTGCGTATTTTTTCATATTATAGTGTCACTCAAAAGTTCTAAATGTGAGACCTGATTAGTGCCCTTGTACTTCCGGAACTTATTACCTCGTATTTCATTGTTTTGAGATTTAAGGGTAAGATTCTTCTTTCAGTATATTTAAATCGACTTGGAAAATTAGAGGAGGGTGTTTGACAACTATATTTTTTCGAAGTCGGTTAAAAACAGGGAAGGCCCCTGGATGTTAAGATAGGTATTTGAAGTCTTATTCCACAAAAAAATGACTCAGAGACTATACTAACATTGGCAATGTTCTTCTTTCTTTTTTTTTCTTTCTTTAGGTTTTGGCCTTCACGTTAGTATTTAGCCATTAGTCAAGTAGAAATTTGCATAAAATTTTATATCAATTTCAATTAATTTTAATTAGTCATCAGTCATAAGTCGTCAGAAAGTCATGTCAGGCTCTTGTGTAAAGCGATAACCTTTTTACACAAGCTCATGAATGAGATTTGGCGGCAACGAGGAAATATACGATACGCTAATTTCTTAATGATTATTTCATTTTTGCACTTTCACTGAACAAAATTGTACAAAATGCCACCAAAATTGACTAATTTCACTCAATATCAACACGAAATTCAATAATTATGAAAAAACTTCGACCATCTTTTCTCTCGATGGCGCCAAAACTCATTGGCAATGTTGTAAAATTTTTGCGATTAATAAATAGTATCGTGCCATTATCGTAAGATGTTAATAAATTCAATTACTGATTTTTATAATAAGTATACTCTGAAAAACGTGAGTATATAAAATAAAAAGAATTTAATACAAAATTAACATGAGACTCATACATTTTCACAAAACCAAACTGAATGACCTTTACTTAAACACTCAAAATTATCGGAACCGTCATCAACTTCTATAATAATTATCCTATTATTAATGTCGTCCACTTTATAATCCAGTCCACGCAGCAATGGAAGGACGATCTTGACCAAGCCCTCAAATAATAATCCATTTAATAGTACTTAAGTCAACAAAACAAAAAACCGTAATAATTATACTGTACTAGTGTTTACATGTATTAGTACATATTATTGATTATCAGCCTTAGTACCACCATATGATTGCCTACTTTGGGGTTTGATCAAATTGTAATATAATTTGTGTTTCCCTTGACTTTCATGGGACTCCAACAGCAGATTCAGACCTGGTGGCAATAGTGGTCCTCGGAAGTACACCGTTTTAAAAGAAAGAAGAATCTTTGAAAGCCTTTCCGAAATGTAGTAAAAATCGATATCAAAAGTAATACAGGAATCGAACATTATAACTTAAGCTTGCACTTTTATTGAATTTAGGTTAAAATAGGATTCAGTGTCATTCCTAAGAAATTTAAGGTTGTAAGTGTCAATTGTGTGTTGTGTATGTATCAAACAAATTTTGACTTTAATTTACTTAAAAATCGATATTACTTGTAAAAAATCGGTATCATAGGTCAGCACTACAAAATAAAATCAGGTATTATTTATAAATTTGACATTTGTATCGGTCCATTCAGTTTTTGAGATTAAAAAGGTTTTTGGCGCCATCGAGAGAAAACATGGTCGAAATTTTTTCATAATTTTGGTGACATTTTGTACAATTTTGTTCAGTGAAAGTGCACAAAAGAAATAATCATGAAAAAAGAAAAAAGAAGAAAAAGAAAGAAAAAAAAGAAAGCTTATCGTGTATTCTCAGTGTTGTCTCAGACCAGGAGTTTTGGCGCCATCGAGAGAAAAGATGGTCGAAGATTTTTCATAATTATTGAATTTCGTGTTGATATTGAGTGAAATTAGTCAATTTTGGTGGCATTTTGTACAAATTTGTTCAGTGAAAGAGCACAAATGAAATAATCATGAAGAAATTAGCTTATCGTGTATTTCCTCGTTGCCGCCAAATCTCATTACATGAGCTTGAGTAATGAGGCCAACGATTTATCCAAGAGCCTGACCTGACTTACTGACGACTTATGACAAATGACTAATAATAATTAATTAAAATTGATATAAAATTTGATGCAAATTTCTACTGACTAATGGCAAAATACTAAAATAGGCTAAAACCTAAAGAAAAAAAAAGATTAAAAAATAAACAATACTTAGTTGTTATCATGTTGTTATCGTCAGGATGTGTCGATAATTTTATGTGTCAAATAGCTGTGGATGCCAATATAAACTGTCCTTTGTTGATTGTCAGTGTACCTAATGTTAATTATTGAATGTAATTGTGTATGTTCAGATCAAATGTAAACTTAAAACCACTAGCTGATCCAGCAAACTTCGTATCGCTTGACATTGACAGCTACTACATAGATAGTATCGCAGTCGATCGGATCCAAAGTGACATTCCAAAATCAACATTTACTTATTATGAAAAAAATAATTAAAAAAACATTTCCCAGGAGACCAAATTGTGAGTCTAAACAATTCTCGAATTCCCATGAACACACACAAAAAATTTCATCAAAATCGGTTCAGTAGTCTGGAAGGACTTCAGTAACAAACACACGAACACAACAATTGTATATATAAAGATATTAAGATGATCCGATGAAACTATTATACTATTTACTACAAGCGGGTTTTTATGACATAAAGAAATAGAGATTTCCTGGCGGTCAGATATACACGTTGTCCTACATGAAAGGAGACGTGTTTCCAACATGAATCTGGGATGTTAAACCACTTGCATAAATAAGAATATTAGCCCCCTTTCTCTTCAGAACCCAAACTTTTGGTAACTTGGTATAAAACCAGACGACATATAACTTACAATTTTGGGCGAGGAATTAACTCGTTTAACGTCACCTTAAACGGGAAAAATACAAAATAATAGAAAAACTGACTTTAGTAGACTCTTACTTCTAACTACTTTTCCCGTGTTGGTACGGTCGCCTTTGCAGAATAGACCATCTGCCTTCCTGTGCCAGGCAGCTCATAAATACATTTCCTAGGGCGACGAAAATATACCATGCGGAAAGATTTTTGGAATATGTTTTAATTATAATTTATAATTGATAAGAGGGTCCAAATTAGTTCAATTAATCATTTTACAAACAAATAAAACCAATACAACAATTTTCAGTCATAAATTTCACATAAAATTACATTACAAAACGCCATAAAACACCGTAAAACCTAATAAGAAACATCGCTAAGACAATCATACAATACGAGATAAAGTACATCAGCATAAAATTACTTACTAAAACAAGATATTTACTTCATATTAAATCTGAAAGACATCAACATTTGCTTCGGTTGAAAAGATCTCTAAGGTATCGACGCGTGCCATCCTTCGGTTCGAGTTGCTCTGGCCGATGTTGTCTGTGGTTGTCTATGGTCGTCGTGCACACATAGGCTTAGCGTCATTAACACCGTGAGATCTGACTAGGTGGTAGAGTTTCGCAGCGACTCGCCCGGATTGGTACCACCGCCTCACCTATTCCTGTCGCTATAATGTCAGCGCTTGCCGTTGACGTGTTTCCGGATACGGTATAACCGGATAAGGTAGCCAGTAAACTTACTTTTGCTCGAGACCTAACATCCCGACCTCAGGTTGGCAATGCACCATTACCACCTTTGGTGTCTCTAGACGGCGTGAATTTCTTAGCATCAGAAAATCCGTCTGCTTGTTTGGCTTTCAATGTCATAAAAAATACTAGATAAGAACTATTTTCACTCAACTCAAAAGTGTTGTTGAGCAGCTCGACGGAGTGGTGCCCATGGCTTGCTTATTCCTACCACCAGACATAAAAGCGCGACATTATTGTATTCCTTAGGTATTGTTTTGGAGGTAGTGTAGTCAATAGACGTACACGTGGCATAACATCTCGAACTTAAGATAGAGACATGCTGATAACAACTATGGTGTCTATAGACGACGGTTGCCTATTACCACCATGAGGGCCTGTTTCGCTAACTTAATAATAACATAAAAAACCATCAGATCAGCAATTGTTAGAGATACTAAAAAAAGTCAATTCATCATGATCTCAGTTTCCTTGACATTCCGAATACAAAATATATTTTACATCACATATAATTGTTATCGATTTCTTTTTTTGTGTTCTTTTTTGCTTACGAGTATTAGGCTAAGGTTTACTCACTTTATTTCTTAACTGAGTCATAGAAATCTATTATCATATTAAGTTGTGAGCTAGATGGTAAGTTCTTATTGGTTATTACAAAGTTTTGAGATGCCTTTAAATCTCTACAAATTTACACTTAATAATGTTATTTAAGTAAAAATTTGGAAGTACCGTAAAATGTTATAATTGAAAATACTAAACTTATTTAGATAATCCTTTCACCAATGTAAAACTTTTTCATTCCTAAGTGACTATATCTATTTCATTATAATTAGTCTGCACCGCAATCAAAAAAGCAACTGGGACTAACATACATACGTAGAGATCAGAAAAAAGTGCAGAATTTAAAAACCTGTAACAGATACTCGTAGCCTTCTATGTTGGATTTAGTGATAGTATAAACTAAAAGTCGCTTTTAGACACCAAAGCATTAGTGAAAATTGTGCTTTCCTAATCTGCGGCTCGGGTATTTGCGTACCAGCTGCCGCTACTATCTGGACTCTCTAAACTATCTCTCTCCCTATCGAGAGATCCAGAACACAGAACATATATACACTCTACCTAGAGATCTAGATATCAGAACAAATATAGAGTATATTTGTTTTGATAGAGGTCAACGAGAGGTCCAAATCGTAAAACATGTAGGTATGCTCTCTATCGATAGGTACAGACCAAAGAAAATAAATACTCTATACCGAGATATTCTCTGTACAGAGATGTCCCAGACCACAGAACATTTATATTCTCTACCTAGAAATCCCGATGACAGAACATTTATACCTACTCTCTGCCAAGAGAAATCCCGATCCGAACTCAAAACGACTAAGCACTTACGTAATGGCGACAAAATAGGTGACACTGTTGTTCCAATTCGGGTCAAAGCACTAACTCTACTTTAATCATAGTTTTTTTGGGAAAAGCGAGTACGAATTTAATATAGTGAAAACTTTTTCTGTTCCAGATTTATTTTTAAGAAGCTGATGAAAATTGTGGGATACATTGTCATAGCGTCATGGGTACTGTTCTCCTTATACTATTATACAATTCACACCGGTGCAGGTGCAGACATTGCTCCTGTTCCAGAATATATTCTAAGTGGAAATGGTATGTACCCTTTACCTATTTCCAACCAAGGTTTATGTTTTTTATGCGTATCTTTAAAATTGACATTTATTTGTCCAGTGATAATGACAATAGTTTGTAAGTATTGGTACCACCGATACACCTATTTTTGCTGCCATGGCGTCAGTACTCGTCATTGTCTGTGTTGAAAGTAAGGACACCTGTAAAATTGCACACGTCATAAGGATCCCAGCTTTAAAATAGGGAAGTATTAGTAACATCAAAGACAATAATTTACTAATCTCTGGTAACATCTATGGTCTCTATACGCGACGCTTGAATACTTTTTCCCTATCTCATGACATAAAATAATAAGAATTTGATCTTAACCCCATCCTACCCGATAAAAAATGGAAAAGGGACAGAAGTTTTTACTTACTTACTACTTACTCTTTACTTGAAGACGTTCAAATTCTATTTATAAATCAAAACCGTTGGATAAGAGTAGAAAGACTCTCAAGCGGCCTTTGATGATAAAAAAAGAAACAAATCTCTTAATAATAAATGACAATAATAAATAAATATCCCAGGACAAGTTACACATATTGAATCTAATCCCAAAGTAAGCAAAATATATGCTTGTGTTACGGGTGGTAGTCAACGATATTAATACATAGAAATACTAATTTAATAAATTTAATAAGCACCTAGAGCCGGATGTGCAGATATTTAAATGTTCATCACACAAATGCCTGCCCCCGCCGGGAATCAATCCCGATCCTCGCAGTTGGTTGGTGTAGTTAGGCATGTACGCTAGCCACTAGACCAACGAGGCGGTCAATCGATGTTATGAATGACGTTAGAAATAGTTAAGGGGATATTAACTAATATCTTATCGGGCGATAAGGTATACAATACTGAATAGCAAAAGACCTACTACTAGTAGGTAAACTGGGACGAAATCAAACATCCTTAGTTTTTGCTAGTGGAATAAGTAATATTGAAATGTATGCTGCTGGATTACCTACTTAACTGGTACAGTCAATCAGCTAGTTGGTAAAGAACAACAAAGACTGAAAAGTAGAGGGTAGAAGCAAAAGATAAATTTTCTTATCCAATCAATTTTTAATCCCAACCTAAGGCTGGGAACGCACTATTTACTTACTTAACTTTATTGTTTAGAGTCAGCGTTTATTTACTACTAATGACAAGTAGTCAGTATTTTCGCTGACAGGTAAATTAAATTATTTTTTTAAGTAGATAGGTGGCAAAGGAGCTAGCGTCTGTTCTACTCTACGTTGAAATGTAGGAACACGACAACGACGATCACTGCTGCTAAATCGGCAGGAATAGGTAAAGCTGTGTTTACATTCGGTGCAACCAACACGGCTCTTTACCACTTTAGTAATAGTTGACAGTAGTATCGGAATATTTTAAGTCACCTAAATAACAATTATACTTACAACGAGCAGTGCGATGGGGTCGTCACATCACCAGTGAGTATTTCTATTATCCAAAAGGTATTTCTATTTCCAGATACATTCAATTTTATAATTAAAACACCGGGTTGTGCAATCCCAAACTTTATGAGAACTTTAAAAATAAGAGAAACTTTTCCCTTGAAGAAAACATGTGGCCAACGGCAGATCTACGTCGACAGAATTGTACCTGATAAAATAATATTTAAGATAAATAAAAATGAAATAAAGACGTTTAAAAAGTGTTGTTATAGATTTGTAAGTCCAGCAGTAGTCGAGGGGAAGAAAGATTATACAAGAATAAGGTAACATATTCATAAGAAACATTTGATCGCGATCTAGTTATTTAGATTTTACATGGGAACGCGTTTCGAGATAGCATAATATAAAGGATTATTTTTAATTATTAATTATCGCCTCTGTGGTCTAGCGGTCCGGGTGTTGGACTTGACTGCATGAGGTCCCGGGTTCGAATCCCGGTCGACCAACAAAAAGAAAATTGGATATTTCCAATTTTCTAATAAAAAAAAAATGTTGGTCGGGATTGGAAATGTGCCCGGTTGGCGATAGGCTTGCCACCTATCACATTGTGGGACTTAGTGTCTTCGGCTAGTCGTGGGTGCCTTGGTTGTACCTCTGCCTACCTCTTCGGGGATATGGGCGTGAAGATACTTTTTTTATATGATAGAAAGGAGCCTACGCCCTTCTTTCTTCTGCCCCGTTGAGGACGGCGCCCACTGTTGACGGGGCGGAGCGTGTCGGGTTGTGCGCATCGCATCAGCGGATTTCTGTTACTCAGTACTAAAGAGTAGAGTACAAAAGTAGAGAGGCGACGCGACGTTAAAATCGCCAAGTATGGAAAGTGGCGCAACCTATGGTCGCAACTGTGTGTTAATAGTTCACCAGTATTGTGTTCAAAAGTACCTACATATGATATTCTCGATTCTAAAGATTGTAAAAAAAGATCTAAAGATTGTACAATTATTAGATTGCTCAACCGAATTGGTGCCACCGCCTTATACACTTTTTACCATACAGGTAGACAGACAAGCAGTTATCCTGATTTACGATGCGTTGCCTGCCTCAAGCTTGGGTGTCGAGACTCTTGAAAACTAGTGATTAAACAGAACATGTAAGATGGTTGACATCAGGATGTGACGACCGCCGACGGTTATCAAATAACATAAATTACTGCACTATTTGTTCTACCTATGCAACTAGTGTTATAGCTAACAGGTAGTGATGCAGCTTACCATTTCGTCAGGATTGGCATTACCTCCATCCCCATTCCTAATGCCATAACGCTAGTTTTCGCCGTTGTCGTGTTTCGTTCTGGAGGAGAGGGTAGTCGATAACTTTGTACGCATGGCCTAAGACTGCGACTTTAAGATAACTTTTCACCAAAAAACTTATAGTGTTTGTAGGCGACCATTTTCTTTCATCATCAGATAAAGATTGATGGAGTTTTTTATCATCAGAGGTTCGGCTGCTTGTTCATTATACCTACTCGTGATATGACAGATAAGACATGAAAAAATTCTACTTGAGCGCAATAATTGTGGAAATTTGACAATTTAAAACAAAAAAAATACGAGTATGTTTAAGTTTTCTTTTCTTTTATTATGCTTTAATGAATTCAGAAGTTTCTTACTCCTTTTCAACCCTCTGACGAAAAGAAAAATATGTTGTAAGTTTGACGTACGTCTGTCCGCAAATTATAAAGACTTATGAACAAGTACGTCTGTCTATAGCATCATAACTTTGGAACTGATGGAGCAATTTATTTTTGTTAGTATCTAACGTGATCGAGATGATTCTTTCATTACATCACAAAGGCGTTATCAGGGATTATTTAAAATTATAATTTTAGGGCTGTACCTATTATGTATTAAGTATATTATAACACTAAAATTTGGAAATAACCTACCGTTTCTATTTCAGTTATTCAAAATGTGAGTCTTTTAAAAATGGTACAATCAAACCACTTCTAGAAGAAATAGTCGTAGTATCCTGTGCACCCAATTACGAAGATACCTATGTCTTCTTGAAGAAAATTGATAAAAACCATGTCGGAAAAAATGATTTCTGGAATATTTTGGTGGTAGGAATTGACACATTATCCAGAGCCAGAATGCTACATAGTATGCCAAAAACTGTGAAATACCTAAATCAGAACCAATGGCTGGATTTTAAAGCATATCATAAGGTAGGCCAAATTATCATCAAAAAAATCACATCTTAAAATCCGTTCTAATATTGAAAATGTGAATGTCTGTCTGCCTGCATATTACGCTTTTATGGATAAACATATGCGATGGATAAATTGCAATGAAATTCGATTTTCAATAAAAAAGGACGCGAGTTCAAACGTAGCTGTAGGCAAATTTGATTTTAAAAATTAGTTACCAAAGGAAAACCATTATAGAATAGGAACAGAAGTTTATAACATAAAAATAAGTACGTTAAGTAAAACTCTGGTAAAACCGACTTCAAAACTAAAAAGTAAAAAATAATAAAAATTTAATATTAATTATATACTATACCTATTACTTATATGTGCTCTTTACTAATAAGTTTGAAGTCGGTGCTATGCCTCAAACTAATAATAATATTATAAGTAAGTAGGTATTAATTTAAAAGTATTAAATTGGTTTTAATGAATGTTGTTATTTTTATTTAATACTTTTTAGTTTATTAGCTTACTGATATTATTAAATTTAATAAAAAATAACATCGGGATAGGTCAAAATAAGTAAAAATGCTCATTAACTAAAAACTAATGAACTGAATCAAATTTTTGTGGGACCAATTCGAAACTATTTCGCATTAAACAAAAAAGTTCAGAAACCACGGAGAAATCGGTGGACATACATAAAAAAATATACCGCTTAAATAAATGTTAACCGCCTCGATTTTTTTGAACTCGGTTAAAAATCCTAATCTACGCTAAGAATGCCGCTGCTTAACAGCTAGTAGTTAAATAACTCTTAACCTATGTGTTTAAAATGTAACTTTTGTATGTAGGTAGACTTTCCCCCCGTCATGGTCCGGGTTCACTTGGTAGATAGAATAGACCATCGTCCTTGATACCACGCAGCTCATAAGAGGCGAGCATAGTTTATTGGTCATTACTGGTGGTAGAGTGCTGTGCAGCAACTTACCTGGGTAGAAATCCACCGCCTTACCAATTCCTACCGCCATAATGACAGTGCCACATTCTGGCACGGAGAGTAGCACAATAGGCCTGACATCCCAGCCAAAGAACAATGACGCACCTACAACATCTATGGTGTCTACAGACCACGGTTATCTCTCGCCGTCAAAAAAGCTGTGCGCTTGTTCTTTGCCTTTACACATTTAAAAAATCAATAGGTTATTGAATGGTTGGAAAACACAACAGGACCAGACAGGTAGCGCTGTCGTCAGTATATCACAAAATTATCCTTAAACTTTCACAACTGGCCTAACACCCTGGCCACAAGACAGCGACGCCTCGCTACGCCACGGACTCTGGTTGACTAGGCCACAGTTGTCTCTTACCTTCAGAAGAGCGCTTGTTCATTCATTATCTTATCCCAAGTGTAAACATAATTTAGGTTTCAACAATCACCGATAGTGAAAACTCTAAGCTCTAAATTATATAATTAGCGGCCCTCCCGGGTTCCGAACGGTCATTAAATATACATATAAACCTTCCTCTTCAATCACTTTATCTATTAAAAAAATACATCAAAATCCGTTGCGTAGTTTTAAAAATTTAAGCATACAAAGGGACATAGAGACAGAGGAAGCGACTTTGTTTTCTATACTAATATTATAAAGAGGAAACCTTTGTATGTTTGTATTGAATAGGCTCAAAAACTACTGGACCGATTTGAAAATTTCTTTTACCATTACTTAGAGGGATTCTTCCGAATCCGTATAGGCTATATTTTATCCTGAAAAATAGATAGGATTTTTCGTGGTAGTGAAAATTGTGAAGTAAGTCGACGAAAAAACTGCCATACGTTAACGATTCTCGCGAACGCTGCCTAAATGGTTAGAGATGTATGGTTGACTTCTATAGAAAAGTTGTAGAACTCAATAATGCCTACAAAAAAGTGTGTGGTAGTATAAACCAAACATTTATATTTTAGCCGTTATAACCACTTTACCATAGAATAGTACTATCATATACGTAGCTAAGCACGTACCGGGCCGCTAGTATACTAGGTAGGTATGAAGTGATAATAACAGGCGCCCCAATGTCCTGACTGCACGAGTAGTAGTGTATATTATAATAACATCGTTGTCTAAGTTTATATATTATAGTAACATACTTACCTATTGTTTCTGTCACTTGAATTCCACTACCCCAGCTAGATAGTTCCATCGACATGACATAATATTATAAGTACGTAGTAGCAGAGATTAGTAAATAAAATATGTATATATGTTTCTATTGTCTTTGGTAGCAGAGATAAGTAAATAATATTTAATTGTCTCTAGTAGCACATATTCTCATATTATATGATATATGATACCATCTGACAGAAATATCTCCCAAATACATCCGGCGGAGTTTAGTCGCGATTGGCGATATAATATAGCATAAAGCTCAGTGTAATGACGTCTCTGCCCACCTGGTGGGAAGTTGAGGTAGAGAGGTGGAGGTGGAGTCACACTCAGCTAGAAGTCTATTCACTCTTGCTTCTTCACTTCCAAATAATACCGTTCAATACCTTAGCAGTACGAACAACAAATGAACTGACAAATTTCATTAAAAGTATGCGAGGTACATCGACCACCTAGGGGTGATAGATATCGCCTTCTCAGTATTTCTTGAGTCACGGGAAAAGAATAGAGAAGGTGAGGTCATATTAATGACAATCTGTGCGCATTCTCCAAAGTGTATCCTGTAGGAGACCGATAGACACGCAACTCTACGGAAATGCTCAATGCTGAGCATTCTGGAGTCACTTATTTCAGTCTTCGATTAGCGACGATAACTGACGTTGGAATAGGATATGGGTACCAAGTTAGGTATTACCTAGTGTCTGATACTTAAGAATGAGTAAACTATCAATAAATTATTGACTAGCTGCCATACACACGAATGCGTTACATAACTTACTAATATTAAATAGCTATTAAAAACTTCTTTTTTTATAGAAAAGAAGTAAAACGGACTTGGTCACCTGTTGCCGTTCTTTATGGACCGAGTACTCTTTTCTTTCATGTTCCTAAGTCATATCCGTTTAGAACATACCACCCTTTTTCCTATATACCTTTGTTATCATATGAGACAGAAAAATATCTTCGGAATCAAATAGTAAAGCAGTGTCATGCATCAAGGTATGTGCCTCGTTGATCTAGTGGCACTGACTGCTGAATTCGATTAGATACAGATATCTACTTAACTGTACTAACACTCAAAATTCAAATGTAGGTATTAAAGCTCGGTGAAGTTATAAGAACCGCGAGGTTAGCAACAAATTAGTCATTCAAAAAAAATTGTAGTTATATCATTTAGTTTAATTTTAAAAATTGTTTCAGGTTGCCTCAAATACTTTCCCTAATGTTATGGCAATGATGACTGGCATGGAAGCTGACATTGCTCAAAGAGACTGTTATTCAGGAATGGACAACTGTAATCATTTATTCCTGTGGTCCACTTTTAAAAACGCTAATTACACCACTGCATATGCAGAAGACTTCTTAAGCCTACCAGATACATTCTCAAGATATGGCGGCTACAAACAAAAACCAACAGATCATTATTTGCGGCCATTATTTTTAACCGGAGAAAAACAAATTAAAAATCTTCTGTGTATAAAAAACACTCCATCTGCTAAATATATACTTGATTATGCTTCAGACTTTTCGAATACGTACAAAAACGATGGCTTTTTTGGATTCTTTTGGATAAACTCATATGCCCACCAAGAAATCGAAAATCCGTCAGTTTTTGAAACGGACGTTATAAATTTGTTTGAAAAATTTTCTTATTCCGGTGTCCTGAATAATACTTTCGTTTTTTTCGTTAGTGATCACGGCATGAGATTCGGAAAATTACGAATAACCTCCGAGTATTATTTCGAAGAACGTCTTCCAGCATTATTTTTGTGGGTACCTCCAAAGTTTCGAAATGAATACACAGAGCAATATGCAAATTTGAAAATAAATCAAAATAGGTTAATCTCGCCGTATGATGTTTATGTAACAATGACAGATATTTTGGAGTCTCATAAATCAAAAACAAAATCCGAGGCTTGTCCTAGATGTGATAGTATTTTCACACAAATATCTGCTTTTCGAACGTGTGCCGACGCTGGAGTAAGCGAAAAATGGTGCAGTTGCCACACGTATACAAAAATTCACGAAAAAGATCCAAAAGTACAACGTAGTATAAAAGCAGTTATATCATATATAAACCACAATTCTAATTCAATTGCAACAATAGGATGCACTGCGTGCACAACATTCACATTACGAAAAGTTTTTCACGCGCATACATTTAAAAATGCAAATAAAACGTATTACGTAGTAGCAATAGCACTGCAGCCCGGTGAGGCGTTCTTTGAAACCAAGGTTGTAGAAAGTTATGGCAATTTTACCGTTTTGTCCCCTGTATATCCGATATCAGCATACAATATCAAGGGTTACTGTGTAAAAAATTCCGTGCATAGACCCTTTTGTATTTGTAAAAAAGTAAAATGTGAAAATAAAATTAAATCATGAGTAGATAGGAAGGCCCTTTTATATTTATTTTATACAAAAAACAAAGACGTAACAAATCGCAAGATTTTTTATAGTAGGTATAGAATTATCTTGTCAATAATTGCGTAGTTTGTTAACCGCTTGACCAAAAAAACATGTTTGTATGAATGGGGAAGCTAACAATCTATTTTCTTAAAGTAAGAAAAGTTGCGCTGCCAAACCAAACCTCTGTTCTGAGTCTCTTGCGAAAATTTACAAGTATCCTACTATAACATAACAATGACGAGCACTTACATTACTACTAATCTGGATGATCCGTTACAAAAACAGAAATCTCAAAATGGAGCTCTAAGGCTGTACATCGAGCATAATGACAGCGCAGCTTTCCTATCTAGTGTAGGCACTCGTCTAGTAGCAAGTAGCAAAGTACAAAGACGGTATTCAGAGGCTCTTAACTTTACAAATCATGAAACGAATTAAATAATAAGTTAAAATGTCAAATGCATTAAAATAATGTAATAATTTATTCAGACTTTAATAATACAGACGACGAAAAAGGTCTAGAAGCATATCAACATTCCGTAGCCCCAAGAATGGCAATCTGTTAACTTAAACATTAATTAATTTAATATTTTAATTTGGGATTTTTATTTTCATTTTAATAGAAAGTATAAAGAAAAAAAAGTATCTTCTCGCCCATATCACCGAAGAGGTAGGTAGAGCAAGCAAGCAAGGCATCCACAACTAGCCGAAGACACTATGTCCCACAATGTGATAGGTGGCAAGCCTATCGCCAACCGGACACATTTCCAATCCCGACCAACATTTTTTTTATTAGAAAATTGGAGAAATTTTCTTTGTGTTGGCCGACCCGGGATTCGAACCCGGGACCTCATGCAGTCAAGTTCAACACCCGGACCGCTAGACCACAGAGGCGATTTCAATGTAGTATTTATATTTTTATACAGGTTGTAAAAATAATAAATAGAAAAAAACGACGTGTTACACACCGGGAGAAGTTAAAAGCCGGCGGAAGTGAAAACTTGAATATTAACATTGTCCATTTTTTATATTTTGGAATGGTTAGGGAATAACTTTGCACGAGTTGCATTAACTATCATTATGAAATACCACATAAATTACTAAATGATAGTAATTTATGTGATAGAACACAATATTCATTTATTGCGCTATCGTACACAAATATGAAAACACAAACATTCGCACAACGCCGCTAAAGAAGTTTTCATTTCAACAAGCATATAGTGCAGCGTGCACATCTTGTAGAATAAAACTGCAAATTAAATAATTTGTAGTGGGGCCCTTCTAGACTTTTCTTCATTCATCCGTCGTGTATTTTACATTTATTTTAAAAATATAATTGTTACGCAAGAAAAACCCCTATATTAATAAAAATATTTGAACAATTGCAGTTTTTTATTTGATATCAATTTAAAAGAAGGGATAAAAACCATCTTTAGCATCATTCTTTTCTGGATATTCAAACGTAACACAAAGATAAGGAGGGTATTTACTAGCTGCTAAGCAGATGATTTTTCCTTTCTTCTTACACAAGTCGTTCATTTTATGTACCTATATTATATCTAGTATTAAGTTTTCAAGTTGTTAATTCGTAAGCATGTTCTCGATTAACAAAATTCGGGAAATAAATATTACGTATACTTTATGCATTTGTTGATATTTGTTATATCTAAACATTAAAATATACCTATTACATTAGAGCATGTAATATACCGACATCGAATAAACTGATTTGATTAGATTTGAAAGATTGACATTTCATGGTAATGTCAAAGATTATCCGAGTTAAAGTTTTGCGTTAAGCTGAGCCCATACCATGAGTTTACGCCTTGCCAAATTTACTATACTCGCTAACGTATCTGTAAATTATTTGTATGAAAACTTTGAACAGCGCCTCTGCTGGTAACTAAGAGAAACACACTTTTATACTAAAGTGTCATA
>NJDC01001017.1:94972-110251 GCA_002245475.1 Calephelis virginiensis
CAGCCAATTTAAAAATAATAAAGTGTAAATAGAGTAAAAAGTACGAAGCCGAAGCGCATCATTTAAATAGTAGTACTGTACGAATTATAGTCAAGTACCGTAATGACTTAACTTTCCGTTTATTTACCTTTTTATAGAAATTATAAAAGAGAGGTCGCTTTAAAAATGTTTTAAATAGTTAATACTCTTCTATTACTCTCCCACAACAATAAAGTAATGTTTTTACATACTGAGTTATTGAACAAAACTACTTTAAATTTGTATTTCAGCAAGCATTTTTTTTTAGAAAGTCCTTGAAGTCGACTGATTCCTGAAACTAAAATCCTGACCCTCTACAAAATAATAGTACGCGTATTATAATAACATAATTATGTAGATGTGGAAATTATATTTTTCTATACATTTCATAAACATTTACCATTGACGTCATTCTGCTTCATATCCTAATTTTTCAGTCATATCCAATATACTACATTAAATTATAATTCGTATAATTTTAGTTTATTGAATAAACCACATGTTTTTAATAAATAATACTCATCTTGAATACCTAGAAAACATTTTACAGATTACTATAGGCATTTCTGCACCAGTTCATATTACTAATATAATATAATACTTAACGATGGCAAAATTATATCAAAATTAAACATTTTTTCGAATCCATAATCCATTGTGCTAAAATATATTTTGTGCATATGGCAAACATCTAAGTCAAAAGTAGACTTTAATTTGTACTAGCAACCATGCAGTAACACGTGTTTGGTCTTATTTCTTTTAAAAAGTAAATACTAAACTAATGTAGATTTAGGTAATAGGGAAGAATGTGGACTACTTGGAAATATTACAAACAGAGAGAGTTGTGCTACAGCGAGGGCTCCTCCAATAAAGTTTGGCGTCTGAAACAAACATTATTTTATTAGATACTAGCTGTTGCTAGCTTCTCCCGTTATGATTTGTTCTTTAAGCTTTTTTCAATGTTTTTTTTTAATCTCCATTATCTAATCGACTAAATCCAATGGGACGCTCGAGTGACCGCACATTTAACACCCTAGGCTCCCCTACCATCTAGCGCACGCTCGAAGCAATTTTAAATTACTGTATAACTAACAAATATACATCATGTCATAACTTAAGGCCCCATACTTAGTCAGCCAGAAGAACCAATCAGCGCACTCCCCCGTTCTATGATTACTATGAAATATTGCGCTCTAAAGTAAATGTCTTAAGAGCCAAAACACTATTTTTGACACTTTAAAAGTAATTTGAAAAAAAATATAAAAACTGAAACAGTTATCTTTTAGGTATAATACTTACCTGTGTTTATGTTAAATCTGGTGTCGATATTCTCATAATTGAAACAGACAGTTGGGTTTTGCTTTCAAAAAAGGGTTAACTTTTTGATTTTTTTCTATCGAGCAAAGTGAAATGAATCGTGTTTTGGAAACACTAGTCTTATATGATTTTATTTTATTATTAATATGCTTTATATTAATGTTAATCTTGTTTATTTTTGTCGCCAAGATCCATAATTGCTTTATATGAAAAAAACAGTATATTGCTGACGTATTTTAGCATACATGGCCCCTTAAGATATCAAACTAAACTACGTTAAACTACGTTAGCTGTAATAAACATTTAAATCTTTGCAACACAAATTGTAAGCTAACAAAACACACTTTACTGCAACACAAACAATAAACTAGGGCATACGTTGGTGTGTGAGTGCTGGCGATTCTAGCGAGCGGATAGGTACTAGTATTTGGTCAGTAAAAATATTATAAGTATTATTTATAAGTTGTTATTAATCACCTCTATAGTCTAGCGGTCCGGCATCGGACTTGACTTCTTTAGGTTCCGGGGATCGAATCCGGAACCTAAAGAACAGTCGAGCAACTAAAAAATAACGTTTCAATTTCCTAATAAAAATAACGCTGCCCAGAATTGGATGTATGCCCGATTGATGATAGACTTGCCACCTATCACATAGTTGGGACTTAGTGTCTACGGCTAATCTTGGGTTGTGCCTCTGCCTATCACTATGGGCTATGGGCGTACATAATATATACTTACATATCTTTACGCCAAGTGCCATACGGGGTAGGCAGAAAGTTTTGATTGCCAAGCCTCACAATCTCGGCCTGGATGTGGCCGTGAAAATACTTTTTTTTTAATTAGGACAACATAATCATCCTGTCTGACATTCAACATGAAAACGACGCGACGTACAGACGAATTATGTTATCTATATAGTTTGAACTTTAGTCAGAAAATAGGCCTACATCACATAGTATTTTCGACGTATTACAATGATATAAAGTGTATATTTACCAAACGCATAGTAGCATGTTTAACTGTTTTTATAAATCCCTAGTATTCTAAATGCAGTATGTATTTTTCCGTTTTGACATCAAAGCGGAAGAACCAATTATATGAAATTTTAGAATAAACACACACTAGGTATATCTCGCAGAAGGACATAGACTGCTCATCGTGATATCTCGAAGATTCTTCGCGAAATGTTGGGCAGGATAGGACTAAGACCTCGTTATCGGTCCTAGCAATTTTGTGTAGGTCTGCGAACTCATGGCATACCGAACGTCTCCAGTTTAATTGAAGAATAGGAGATTTTTTTTATGATATTGGAAGGCAAACAAGCAGACGAATTTCCTGATGGTAAGAAATTCACGCCGCCTAGAGATACCAAAGGTTTTAATGGTGCGTTGCCAACCTGAGAACGGGATGTTAGGCCTCGAGCAAAAATAAGTTTATCGGCTACCTTACCCTCCAAACCGGAACACGTCGTGACGTTATGGCGGCAGAAATAGGTAAGGCGTTGGTACCAATCCGGGTGAGTCGCTGCGAAACTCTATCACTTAGTAGGATGTCACGGTGTTAGTGACGGTAAGCCTATGCTCGCCTTACGAGCTGCCTGGCAGGAAAGCAGGTGATCTATTCTGCAAAGAAGCCCGGATCAACACGGGGGAAGTGTAAGATTTCTTTCAGAGAAGACGTTTTCAGAAGATTGCTGCCCGACACGCTCTTAGTCTTAGCCCCCTTGAGATGTTTAAAATACCGCGCGCCTCTCCCAATGTTTCGCCCTGTACAAAGAGAGGTAGAAAAGGTCATGGTAAGTGAATGGTCTTTTCGGTCTGTTGGCTAGCGGTCCAAGTGTTGAACTTGACTTCATGAGGTCCCGGGTTCGAATCCTGGGTCGGGCAACAAAAACAAAATGTGGTTTTTCCAATTTTCTAATAAAAAATGTTGGTCGGGATCGGCTATGTTAACGATAGGCTTGCCACCTGTCACATTGTGGGACTTAGTGTCTTTGGCTAGTCGTGGGTGCCCTGGTTGTGCCTCTGCCTACCTTTTCGGGGTAGGCATATATGCGTGAAGACACTTTTTTTTAAACGCGTGTGAAACCGGGGACAGCAGCTAGTTTCAAAAATTTCTAAAACTTTGCCATATAACATGTGAGCGTTCTACAATTCTTCCGTTTAATTTACCTCCAAAACGGGTATTCAAATTTCTCTTTACCTATTAATGTTAAAATAATGACGCGCGCAAGTACCGTTTGAATATCCATACTAATATTACATTACGAAAGATTGTTCGTTTATCCTTCATTCACTTCTTAATGAAATGACATAATGGTACAGTTGAGTGAGTCAATGTAGACAACGGACAGGGGATTGAGTGGCTATTTCTTATCCCTTTCTCTAAAACAAGTTCCGACGGGAGAAAATTGGAGTTTCTGTTTGTAATACTGAAATAGCGGCGTTTTACGACATACATGTGAATAGGGCGCACAAAAAGATATTTTTTCTTTCTGTCTAGTCCTCTCTGTTCTTCTGTCTAGTCTCAGAAACGGCTGATGTAGTAAGGAGTAACTTAGGCTTCTTTTATAACTGAACTAGCGGCCTGTCGCAGCTTCGCACGGGTGGACAATATTCTATGTTATTATACACAAAAACCTTCCTCTTTAATCACTCTATTTAAAAAAAACGCACCAAAACCAGTTGCGTAGTTTAAAATATCTAAGTATACATAGGGACAGACGACGGTAAGTTCGATTTCGTTATGCCTTTGGACTCAACTTTATTTTATACCATGTAGAAATAACTATTTGTTAAAATCCACGCGCTAAAAGTCGCATTTATTCTACAGTTAACAGTAGTTGTAGAAAAAAAACCTTATTCTTAGTTGAATCACAAACGATTACCGTCATTAACTTTCGTGTCTCTAATATTACCTCAAATTGCATCAACGGTATAACAATTATAACCACTATCATTATGTTGTAACACATAGAACCCAAATTATAAATGAATCTTCACGTTCATATCCCCGAAGCGATAGGCAGAGGCACATCCATGGCACCCACGACTAGCCGAAGACACTAAGTCCCACAATATGATAGGTGGCAAGCCTATCGCCAACCGGGCACATATCCAATCCCGAGCAAAGTTCTTTTTTTTTATTTTAGAAAATTGTATAAATCAAATTTTCCATATGTTGCCCGACCCGGGAATCGAACCCGCGAATCGAACCCGGGAGCTCAGCAGTCAAGTCCAACAACTGGACCGCTAGACCACAGAAGCGATTTCCCTAAATTACAAACGTGAAAAAATCTAACTTACCGTTAAGAAGACATCCTCTTCTATTAAACCATACAGGAACCATAAACTCGAAACAATAAAGGACATAAATATCAATGGAAATGGAAGACAGTCCGTGCATTTTGTTTTTATGACATAAACTAGCTTGCTCATTGGTGCCGCAATAGTTAATAATGTTAGAGAGCAAGAAACGAAACCTGAAATAATAAACTATTTTTAAGTAATAAAAACAGGCACAAGATTTTTATGATAGTGAGACAACCGTGGCCTCTAGAAACCGCAGATGTATCATGTAATAAGATGTTCCACTGTCTTAACGGGGTTTTGGGCCTAATGTGCAAGTCTATTTGCTACCCTACCCGGCGGACAGGAATAGTTAAGGCAATGGATACCTACCCGGGCATGTTGATGCAAAGCACTCTATCACCAGGAATCTTGATGGTATTGACCGAATTAGTATATGCCCGCGTCCAAGGATATTTTCACTTTATAGCCGCAAACGAAAACTATAAGAGATTTTGAACACATTGCGGAAAAACTATTTCATAAAAAAAGGCAAATAACAGACTTTTTAAAGATGAGCTGGCACATGAAGGGACGGATCACATGATTGTTAAACATGACCATCTGTAACGGAAAGCGCTACTAATGGTTCACCATCTCAAAAAGAAGATATCGAATCCAGATTTAGAGAGTTCGATAAACAGTCAAATACAAGCAACAAGCTCAACTTTACTGATTTCTTGATAAGAAATGCACAAACATAAATAAGCATAAACGATGATATTATAATGTTTAGTCTCTTGAATAAGTACTAGCTACTCAAAATTCTTTACTGAAGCATTTTATCATTGCAGTTAACACAAAGTGTACCAAGGTTACTAGGGTGGTTTTTTAACTTTTAGTGGTATGCAAATATGCATTTGTTTTTTTAAACAAAAAACAAACAAAAAAAGGTCACCCGTTTCAAAGGTCAAGAAAAGAGTAATTCATATGAAAGAAACCAGTTAACTGTCAATATTAGTTTACTATAAATTAAGTATTAAAATACAATAACTCCGCTATCGTACACAAACATATGCACTCTGTTCAATTTCCATATTTTATAGACTTTGAATAAGTATAACGAATAACAGATTACAATCTCACAAGCCCAAAGACGGTCAAGCCATCAGCAGTCACTATCCATGGATGCGGGTAGTACGCTGTAACATAATCACAAAAGCACATTCGCGCAAGCGCCCGGAACCGCCTCTAAATAAAACACACAATTTCGGCGGGCGGCAGGAAGAGAGGAGCATACTTCGTCTCCCACGCCGCACCGACGGTCTACTCTTCCTCCATCTTACAAATGATTGATTAGGTCACGTCTCCTGACTCTAGTTTAACATTTGTTACCCATCATAAAAAGTGAACAACATCGCCAAAGAAGTTTTTACTTCTTAAATAATAATAATAAATAAACTAAAATAATATCCCACAGCTTGGTACTTCTCATAATATACTGAGAGATAAGCAAATATAATTGCAAATACATACCTAATCTTTGCATTAAAACTTCTATATCTTCTTCTGAAGCAGTATAAGCAATGACTACCATGTACATGACTACAGCAGTCAAAAATTGTCTTAGCACACTTGACTTTTTAAAGGTAAACATGTAGAATACTACTGTATATGAGAACATTAAAACAATACCCACGGTATTGACTATAACTATTTTGTCATCATGTTTTATAAGTCCATATAAAAACCACAAACCACATCTGAAAACGAAAAATTAAAGCAATAAAACCAATCCTATCCTACTAATATTATAAATGCGAAAGTTTGTAAGGATCTGAGTATGTTTGTTACTCTTTCATGCTTTAATGGCTGAACAGATTTGTTTGAAATTTGGAACATAGATAGATTGTGACCTGGATTAACACATACAAAACGCGGGCGAAGCCACAGGTAACAGCTAGTCTATAAATACATTTAAACAAATTACATTTATAGAACTGTGCGGTTAATAATACACATATCAGTAGTAATTCTACAGGGACTTACTAAACTTATATTAAGCAGCTTTTAAACTCAAGTAATAGAAAAAGACAAAACATATTTAGCGCAGTTATATTCATTTAGTTATGATATTCCTGTAGATGTGTAATCTATCCACTGGCATGTTATATAAGTTGTTATGTGCTGACTAATTAATACATCTAAAATGCTCCATCCCTTTTGTTACTCTTTCATTGATAAAATGAAGCAAACGCAAAAACAAAGTTTAGACTATGTGTCTAACCTGACACTATTATATGGTTATTATATTATTCAACAGTAGTTCATAACAAAACATTAATTTGTCCATGGTGTTTATCATAGTTGTTTCACCCCCCTTTTATTCTGCTCTTTGAAATAAAGTATGGTGGTATACTCTACAAACATCTTTATGAACTGGGCTATTGATAGCCTGAAAGAATTTTGAAACACATTTGGTAGTTCCAGACATTAAAGTATAAATTTTAATTTCTACGTCAAACCTTAGAGTACCAAACATTTTTTCAGCATTAAATTTCAAAATTAAGAATACTATGTTGCCATTATATTGATATGCAAGAATTCATTCATGCTAATAATTGGATAAGGTTGGAGACAGGTTTGTTACTTATCTATTTGTCAAACTAACAATACCTTTGATTAATTGTGGGTGTCCTAGTCATACCTCTGTCTATTCCTTCTGTAATATATGCATGAATATACTTTTCTTTATCATAATCTTTATAATAATTTAATTTTTATAGTCCACTGGTAGAGGTTTTCTTTAATTAAAAGTGATAAAATTTAAAAGTAAAAATTCTTTCAATATTGCATTCTTAATTAAATATTGGACACAAACATTATTTCGTTTTGATCTACATAAACCTGAATTTTAACGCAGCAGTGTGATAAAATTTAATCCACTTTTTAACAGCAATACAGGTAGTATTGCTGTTAAAAAGTGGATAAAAGTTGGAAATAAAATAAAATAAAAGTTGGAAATAACAAACACTTTTCTGGAAATTTTACTGAAAACCTAATATATTGACATCATTCAACATTTTATCAAGCAACCATTAACAGATACTAACTCATAATTAATTAATAACATGTAGTAGAGTGATAAAACAACTTAATTTGTGTATGCCTTGAATACATTATTGTAAAATATTTGAATAAAAATCATTTTGACAAAATATCAAAATGTCTGAATTCATGAAGTGGTATGAAGAGGCACAACCAGGGCACTTAGGACTGAAGATAAAGTAAGACTAAGACTCACTAGGTGGTAGGTAGCAAACCTATTGCCAAACATCCATTTATCCAATCTTGGTCAACATTGTATTTAAGAAAAAATTCGGACACTCATTTTGAGTTGCTCCGACTCAACATCAACAACACCAGATCACTAGAACACAGAGATGATTGACAAACATTTTGACATTAAGAAAAATGACAAGATAAGATCTTTAAAATATTTTTGTTATTAACCTTGATAGCACACAATTGTAAGTAGTTATAACAATACTCATTTAATTTTAAGAGCTATTTGGTCCCCAGATCGGACAACAAAAAAAAATAGAAAATTTGAAATTTCAATTTTCTAATAAAAACAACATAGCCCAGGATTGGATATGTGGCAGGTTGGCGATAGGCCTACCACCTATCACATTATGGGACTTAGCGTCTTCGGCTAGTTGTGGGTGCCCTGGTTGTGTCTCTGCCTTCCTCTTCAGGTATATGGATGTGTCAACTACTTAGTGACAATTTTGTACTTAATAAAAATTTAATTAAAAGTATCATCATTATAATAAAAATGGAAATTTAAATCACACATCATATACTGAAAATTAGATTAAAATTGGATCTGTAGTTACTCTGTAATGTGTAAACAATGGGACAAGCAGCCAATAATTCAAATAAAAATATGTGTTCAGAAGTACTCCAGTTCGCCATAAGGCTATCATAAGCTACGCAAGTAAGGTAAATCCCAAATATATTTTCTTACATGTCTTCAATTTTCAAAACCAACTTTTTTGGATAAGGATCGCATTATTTTACCAACTCCTAGGAAAAAAACTTATATACTTACGATAAAAATCCACAAATAAATGGAAGCGGCGAAGCCTCAGCTGTTGTGCGATTCACAACATATTGTTTACATACCAAGCTAAAATATAAACATTCAATCAGACACGTATTATGACGACTTAAACATAACACTTAAAATAAAATACATACATTCCAGATAAGAATTGAAAAATCGTAGTAATAACCGCTAAATTTGCCACAAACCCACGTAAAGACATTAAATCCATCGTGAACAATTCGCTCCAGCTGATACAAACAATGTTTCAAAATATTTTCTTTTTACCAGGCATTACCAAAACTCACTTTTAATATTATATCGTACTTAACTTAGATGTAACATTTTTTATTTAATTGCACATTACTAAACATTGTGTGTCCTAGTTTAAATTTTTTGTGATTTTTTGTTTTGATCAAACCCAATGGGTGCACAGTCAAAATAAATAATGTCTAAATTGTATGAACAGTAGCGACTCTATCGTCAGATTAAGGAGTCAAAATGACATCTGACTGTGACGTCGAACATCAAAGACTACAGTGATGAACATTCCTATATATTAATATACTTTATGGTGATGGACATGGTATATTATCTATAGTGATGATTACTGTCAATTTTGAATCTCGTGTCACACACATCCAGGTGATGTCGACATTGTTACTTACCAATAGACTATTTCATTAATTTCTATGGGACCCGAGAGATGGATTAAAACTCATAAAAAATAAAATTATGTAGCTAAATTCGGATATAATTTTAAAAGTACACATTGTGCAATTTTGCGAAACAGAGCCATGACCATGAGTTTACGTCATACGTCTTGTCAAGTTTATACTCTCTACTGTCGCTGTAAATAATTATTCGTATAAAAACTTTGAAAACATTTGTAGACTAAAAGTGTCGTAGATTTCGATACGTAACTTACCAAATAATAGTAAAAAAGTGAAAAAAAACTCTGACTGATAAATAAACAAATAATATTATCCCTGGAAGGATAACACAAACTCTAACCCCACAATATCGTGTTAGCCGATGATACGAGGGTGGATCCAAAAGTTCGTGGCCTAACCTACATGGAGCCATGATATCTTTTTAAAATCTACCGTCATTTGTTAGTATGTGTCATATTGATTTATTGTGCGCAGTTTCATTCCGATACTGCACAATATAAATTTTCGACCGTACCGTACCAACGACGACACACGAGACACGCTCGTGTGTCGTCGTTGGTACGGTACGGTCGAATTCCTGAGGATGCCTCGGTGTAGAGGCGAAACGTACGTCGAGTGCGATTTGGTGTTCTCTGTGGTGAGTGCTTCGACAAAGTTGGCGAAGGACGTGACAAGTGGTTTTGTTTCCCGTGTTCGGACTCTATTTGTGATCTGGTCGCGGAGGTGGGAGGTGGGAACTTTAGGTAGGGTTGTCACATGTAAAGAACGTGACAATTTATATTGTTTCCCGAGCTCTTCCTATAGTCGTGTGCTGGTCGCGGAGGTGGGTGGTGGGAACGTCAGTTAGGCTTGTCACATTCTGTGTCGTTTGGAGGATTATTTGCCACAACGGTTACACTGCTTACGCGGAATTAGCAAAATAAAGGTTATTTTACATCTTTTATAATGGATTTCCGCAAAGTAACGCCTGATTCAATAAAATATCACTTTGGGGGAGTCTGCTCCATCGTATTCCAGTGTCAAGAAGTGGGTAGCTGAGTTTAAGCGCGGTCGTGAGAGCATTAAAGATGATCCTAGGAGTGGAAGGCCTACATCCTCTACCACGAAAGAAAACATTGATAAAATTTGTGATCTCGTACTGGGTGACCAATGTTTGACCATTGGTAAGATAGCTGAGATAACAAACATTAGTTATGGCCGGGTGCAACACATAATAACGGAAGAGTTGGGGTTCCATAAGGTTTCTGCTCGCTGGGTCCCGAGGTTGCTTTCAGCTGAACAAAAACAAGTTCGATACACAATTTCGCGAGACTGTTTGGAACTTTTTGAGACTGATCCCGAGGACCTTTTGTCTAGATTTGTTACCATGGATAAAAGCTGGGTTCACCACCATACTCCTAAATCAAAGCAACAATCCAAACAGTGGAAAAGATCAGACTTTCCTACACCGAAAAAGGCTAAGGTCGTTTTGCCGACTAACAAAGTCATGGCTTCTGTTTTTTTCTGTCTTTTGTAGATTATTTACCGAAAGGTCAAACTATAAATTATAGTTTTTATTGTAACCTTTTACGAAGACTCCGGGAAGAAATAAAAGAAAAAAGGCCAGGAATGTTGCGTAAGAAAGTTTTGTTTCATCAAGACAATGCACGTATTCACACTTCGGTTGAAACAATGTCTGTAATCAATGATTGTGGCTACGAATTGCTGCCCCACCCACCTTATTCGCCGGATTTAGCCCCCTCGGATTATCTTTTATTTCCAAAATTAAAAAAACACTTGGGTGGCTCGAAATTTTCGACCGAAGATGAGGTGATAGTCGCAGTAAACGACTATTTCGCCGACCTTCCGGAATCTTTATTTATCGAGGGGATAAACAAGTTGCAGGTCAGGTAGAAGAAGTGTGTTGAGCTAGATTATGTCGAAACTATGTCTAAACTATATTGAGACTATGTCGAAAAATAAAAATAAATTTAGACCCACTTTTCTTTCATTTTCTTGTTCGGGTTTAGAACTTTTGGATCCACCCTCGTAGTAATATATTTAGCCTTTTTGTTGTTTCCTTAAAATAGATTTTTTTTTATAAAGACGGTGAGAAAGTTTTCAATTAATTATATTAATTATGCACTATCTAAAATAGTAAGTATACGGAAACATGCTAAATATTTTCTTGATTGGCAGTAATTTCTAAAACTACATTATTTAATAAAAATACATATATCATAAAAAAAAACAAATCGTCACGTGTACAAATGTATTCAATAATAATCCAAGATCACAAGTATAATAACATAAAATAATAAAATAATTCAAGTAATAATTCAAATAATAATTTTTGTGGGAACAAAGAGATGGCGCTCTAAGATATTTTGGTCTCACAGAATTTTCATGATTTCTTATCGGAGTACTATAGTTTTCTGTGTACCCATCTTTTAAAAGTTTTTGTCAAATGTGACATTTCCGAAAATTGTTAAATTTTAAAATTTCTCTGTTATCTTTTTGTTATCATGTCATAATCTTAAGTTTATTGTGGCTATTTTCTTGTTGCTTTTAATGTTGTGTTTTTAATTTTGTACCAACCACCACACCATATCTACCATACCATACCATATAACTATATATTTTATGGTGATAAAATATATGGTTGGAAAACTAAAATCTAAGTGTGATTTCGGATATGATGAACTTAAGTAAGTTTCTGAAGTTATACTTCTTTTGGCGCGTTAGGAAAAAATGATGAGGGTGAATTTTTACGATGCGCGCGCACACCGTCACGAAAAACCGACATGATGAAGTTAGTTATAGATAACATTTTAGTTTTTAAAAAGATTTTTTTCTTATTACGCCGTATAACTTCTAACGCGTGTACATAAGTACAAACACACTTTTTTTATTACATAAATACCTACATCAATATATTGACCAGCCTTTGCCCGCGTCTGTAGATTATTTAGCCTCCTGGGAGAACATTTTAAAAGGACACTCACTTTCATTAAAGTATTTCAGTTCCAATGTTATTTTCTGTGACTGCCCTTCGAATAAAACTACTGCTAAGCCAAATTTTAACGTGGTTGGCTAACGAACATCTGAAAGTTCAAAACATCTTTGCGAGGTTTCTTTTTTATTGTATTACAATCATAAGTGTGTTGCATCCGTTTTTGGTTGATTGAGTCCAGAGTCCATCATTCCATATTAATATTAAATATTATTACTTTTACCAGCTACTTTACCCTCCGAACGACGTCACGATGGCAGGAATAGGTAAGGTGGTGGTACCGAGTCACTACGAAACTCTACCATCTAGTGAGATGTTACGGTGTTAGTGATGGTAAGCCTATGCTCGCCTTTGACGAGCTGCCTGACAGGAAGACAGATGGTCTATTCTGAAAGGAGCCCAGACCAACACGGGGAAAGCGTTATTGGAAAGCGACAATTGCATATTATTAATATACTTTGTATCTTTTAGGTGTTACATGCATTCAGTTCCGCACCCAATAAGTCATAGCTTATGGGTAGTAACTTTTCAAATTGGATATCCAGCTAACACGATTTACCACTTTGTTTTATATAAATTGATTTCAAATGCAAACAATATTGTATGTCAGGAAAAACAGTAGGTAAATAAAAGAATAAACGATATTTAATGTAAATTTGTATTAAATTAAAATTTCATCACATGCTTTTATATTCCATCTCTTTTTTTTTAAAGCACACTGTGTAAATTTAAAATTTTCAACTTCTTCATTTTATATACGTATATTATAAAGAAGAAGACAAAATAAACTTCATGCATATTTGATTCTTTTTATAATATTTAACATAAACGTACGAAAAATCAATGTGAACGTTTCATAAAACGACTTGACTAATTTAAGACGATATGGTGTGGCTATGCGTGCTGGTGATGATCACCGTGACAGTACATTCGTATTTGAAGAAAATTTAAACATGAATAAGATAAAATGTACTGTTGTGGTGATAACTAAGATACCAGTGTGCGCGTAGCCTTACAATAGCACGAAAATAAAAAAAATATTATTGTTAGTGTGTGTGAATATAACATACACTCACACTAACACATTTAGTCTAATTAATCAGTCACCAGATAGCGGTAGTTTCCATAGGTTTCGGAAATCGGCAATGAGGTTTCTCTTTTCCTTTATGGACAGTTACTTTACTCTTTGATCAAACCAAATCACAGAACAATTACTTATAGTACTCCGACAAGAAATTCGAATACTACATACATATACTGTGGGATCAAAATGTCTTACAGCGCCATCTCTTGGTGCCCACAAACATAAGTAGATTTTGTAGGATATCCGACCCTCCCTGCCATTGTTTTCATTTGAATGTTTTGGAAATAACAAGATCAAACTAAAATTTCAATGATATACATGTTGTAATGTATTACTTAATAAACACAGTAATTAATAATTATTAGTAAACTGTATATTATCATAATTTAAGTTTTATCAGTAAATTAAAAACAACAACATACTAGAACACTTTTTGTTTTTACTCGAATTTTAAACAAATCATTCTTCTATTACAGACATATTATATTACAACTTTTACGTACTGGGAAATGACACAAACAAAGCTTTTCTATGGTTTCTTTCGACGTTGTTACAAACACAAAAATTATTTCACTATCTCATTTCTCTATGTATATCAGTATGGTTAAACTTTTATTCCGTAATGGAGGAATCAGAGTTATACTCTAAAATATGGAAAACCACTTCAATACGTTAGAATCACAAGAAAATATAGATATTGCGTTGGTACCAAATTCACCATTTTACCTAAATTCCACAAATTCTAAACTTCGAACACTAGACCATAGATTCCTTAATGTTGCCATTTGTTTTTTGGTCTTAGCACAATTATTATGTCACTTTGAAATTTGAAAACATATTAACACATTTTATTATGGTGATTCATTTGTTTTTGTTTTTATTGTGTATTTCATTTTTGTGACACATAACATAGTTTCAGAAATTACTGCCAATCAAGAGAATATTTAATCAGTTTCCATATTTTTGTTTTTCTTTAGTTTTATAAACTTTTCACCTCGGGTTTAATTAATCTAATTAAGTGAAAAGTTATTATATCACCACAGAGGCGATCCATATTTATCCTGTCCACAGATATGTTATTGGCAAGCGATAACATAACAATGGATCAAATATCAATCTTGGACAACAAGTATTGGACTAGGATTGATTATTAATATTGGCCGTTAGCAAACAAAATATCTGACCCCCGTATGTACACTACATTCAAAGTACTGTATTGGAGTCAGATATTTCGTTTGCTTACTGTACCTAACTATCCAATCATATTTAACGTGTCATGTGCAATATTTTGGTATATATTTAATTTTAAATTTAACAAGTTTTTTTTTAATTTGTGTAATAAGCCTAACGTAACATACAATACCAAAACATGCATATTATGACACCTCTTCGTATGAACACACAGTAAATAAAGCTTTCTATTAACTTACTCTACAAAGATTACGGGTTTTCCAAATAAATCTCAAAGGGAAACTTGATTTTTACTATGCTTGAACATTGTGCTAATATTAACATAAACAAATCTTTGTAAAATTGTTATTGAGTAGTAAGCTCAAACAAACAACAGAAATAAAAAAGTTTATCAGTTAATTGTTTATTAAATTAATTAAAAATATATTTTTCATCTACATATATTTCTAGCCATGTTAATCTCAAGACGTATTTAGCTTTATTTTATTTCACTCTAAGTGTATCAAATGCAACAATGTTGACACGGTTTTAGCAAGTTTGTATTCCTATCCTATCTCTATAGATAGAACTTGGCAATTTTTTGGCGTTTAAAGTTTAAAGTGGGCGTG
>NJDC01001018.1:8678-19570 GCA_002245475.1 Calephelis virginiensis
GCCCCTTTCTTTACAATCTCTTTCCATAACTGTGACCAGTGTTTGCAGCTCAGATGGTGTAGAGCCCAAAAGTACAGCATCATCTGCATAAAGCAGGCAGTTCACCACTTAATTTTTAAGAGAATAACCGACAAAATTGTAGGGCAAATGGGAAAAACAAACATTTGCCCATATAAACTGAACGAGTGGAACAAAGTTTGCCGGGACAGCTAGTCCTAGCATAAAAACACGGGATCTAGTGAACGCTGACATCGGACTGCTAGACCATAGAGGCTGCTGGTAGACAAGCATTTCCCAACTCCACAGGTCATTAGTGAGTCATAGAGTACCACAGATTAATCAATCATAAAACATTAGTACCATGGCGTTATAATTAAAGGCAACAGTCGAGTATAAAGCGTTGAATTACCGCGATCGCAAATGAGCAGTGCGACTCACCTGTGTCCGTTTGTCTGTCCCCGAGCCTCGATTAATCAACGCTGCGATTCTTGCAAGTGACAGTTAATATCGCTCGGTTTTGGTACAACTTGTGAAAGGAAGCGATTTTGAGAAATATGTTTTGAAGTGAAACCTCTTTAGAATCGTTGCGATTTCAAACGGGATGAAACGGAAAAACGACAGGTAAGAGACAGAAATACAAAAATGTGTAGGATTATATATATTATTTGGTCGATTTACTTTATTTAGATATGTAATATTTGTTTGTTTGTTGCATGTTTCTTTCTATCTCTCTTATAAAGAGAGACAGACAGAGATAGAGAGAGATAGATATTGATATACATTGATAGAGATTAGGAGAGGGGAGATCTATCGTGTATATCTAAAACGTAGATTTAGCTACCGATCGATTATCGACCGATATCGATTTCGAATAGGATTTTAATACTCCTTGTAAAGTATCCCAAGCAATAGTTTTTGTTGTAACGGTGCGTGGTCTACTTGAATCAAATGGAATTGAAATGTATTCTCAAACATCGCACAATGACCGCTTAGTTGGTCTAGGGTCTAGCGTACACACTAAACACCTACATCCACCGAAAAACCGCGAGACTCGGGTTCGATTTCTGATGGAAGTAGGCATGCCGCATTTCCGTGTCTGGGAGTTTATTAAATTTTTTAAGGTATCTAAGTATTTACATGTATTACAACCGTTGAATGGCACCCATACACAAGCATAAAATTTGCTTACTTTGGTGTTAGATTAAATTTCTTTCACTTGTCCAAGGATATTAATTATTTATTTATTAATTTACTATTGTAGTGGGCTCGGAATGTGCTACGCCATTAATCAATTAATTATCTTTAGCCATATTAAGACTTATCAGAAATACTCACCAACACCATATAGTAGATTGGTTTGATGTTCTAAAGACGCTGCCATTTACATTTACTAGCTAAACTTACATCAAGCCAAGCAAAGACAAATACAACAATCTAAGAAAAACGTCGTTGCTTGGGCCTCATTTATACCTGGATAAGTTATAATGTTAAAATATTTTCTTTACTTTCTACAATTCTATTACAACACTAAAAAAAAACTTAGGTTTGAAATATCGCTGCCGCTTCTGTTTTGAAGTAAGCACTATTATCTGTGGGCTCGAAACTCATGATTCAGTGTTAGCTTTGAATAGCCGACATCCCAGGTGGCATTATGATGATCTCAAGCTTCCCAGCTCACCGTCTGAAGCGTAAATGACAATCGACGACCTGCACAAGATACAGTACGTGCGCCACATGAGAAATGATTGGCTGAATACCATTCACGGATCATAATGGTAGCCATCAATAAAGGAGCGTTTCTCCATACACTATGCGCTATAAGCGTCAATTTTCGCAAAACTATTTTCAAATACAGATAAACTGTACGACTATAATATATACGTACGTACGATTTATGTTTCAAAATAGTGGTAGTTAACGGTAGATAGATTTAAATTTAATTGCAGTTTAAAATTGTTTGTAAGTAACAAACAATTAATCTTGTAACAAATATAGAAAATATGTGTACATTTTAATAAATAATTAGTAACGAATATAAAATAAAATTTTAAAATATTTACACACCAAAATGTGGTAGAATTGTTGGTATGAGCTAACATTTTTGTACAAACTTGATAGACACACATTTCGCAAATAAATTATTTTAATTTCTTGTAGGTACGAAATAGTAGCATGGAGTCTTAGGATCGCTATTTAACAGAATCCCGTTTCGAAAAAAAAATGAACAGCGAATCCTGACAAATCAATAAAGTTGTTACAAATATTCGAATTTTTTCCTTACGGATTTTGAGTAAATTTATATAGAACGCCATTTTGTTTCGAAATGGGATTCCGAATGCATATGTCGGGCCTTAAACAAACATCTCTTGTCAGAACGTTCGAGACAAATTCCGAAACTATTGTATCTATTTACTATTTAGTTATGTTTCCAAAACCAATCCATTGACCGGAACATGATAGGGTCATAATGGCAGCAGGAATACGTAAGGCGGTGGGTTCCTACCTGGACAAATTGCTGCACAGCACTTTACCACCTGTGTGATCTTTGTGATAATGACCAGTGCTCGCCTCTTACAAGCGGCCTGGCAGTGAGGCAGATGGTCAGTTCGACTCAGCGGACCCGGACCGACAGGGGCAAATATACAATTACTAACAAAATACATATTTTCTTTAGGTACCTATGGTGTTTTTAAGTATAACTGGAGGCGTACACAGGAGGTATAGACAAATAAACAACATTACGAGTAATTTGATATAAAACCATCCCTGCTACCATAACGACCGCGACAGTGTTCGCCCCTGACTTGTTCCGGTGTATGTGACAGTGTAGGCGGTAAACTCGCTAAAAACCTGGCGTTAGATTGTCATCGCATTATTTGGGGGTAATATTAAAAAGGTATAACCTTTATTTGGTATTTCTTACTATCACGAGATCCGTCTTCTTTGCTTTCCAATTTCGTCAAACACACAAACGAGGGGTGTTATATAATGAAACGAGGTTTATGTGTCTTCGTGTGTGTGTCTGTCTGTCTGTGGCATCATAACTTTTAAACAAATGAACTGATTGCAATCCAGATTTGTTTGTTTGAAAGCTGACATGATTGAGATGGTTCTTGGCTGTATGTAATATATGTTATTTGTCTGGTGTTAATTGAAAATGTTTAATTATAAGATTATACCATTATTAACATAGTTTATGAGAACAAAGAAATTCTGAACACAATACATGTACCTACAAACAACTTTCGGAAATATTCCAATATATCTCAACGAGTCGCTCATATTTTTGATTTGCCGCCCAATTAGTAAGAAAAACAGCGGGAAATAATCCTCTAAACAATGCCGGACACTGACACATTATTTCGATTTAGCGTCAAATAACTAGTAAACAAAAAGCAGTATAAATCTCAAAACATATTGTACAAGAAACAACCTCAATCGTACGTAATAACGTTCAAAGTCTGAAGATATTTTAAAAGCTTCTAAGACTTTTTCGCAGGGTCAGTACACTGTAGGAAGCTTATTATGAAGAAACCCGTGTGAATGAAAGAGTGCGTTTGACAATCACTAGATAGAGCTGACCACTGCTTTGTCTGAATGATTGACCGATGAATGAAATGAATGGTACGTATAATAAGGTGTCAAAACTGTTATGACAAATGTACCTAATTATTTTATTTATGGCCGAGAGAAATATGTTTAGATGCCAATTTCTTCGTCTTAACATTTATGTTTTATTAATTTAAGATATTAAAAAATGTACTCACATTATAATGTTCCTAGCGGTACTTTTTTGTAGCGGTCCGGTGTTGGACTTGACTTTTCGAGGTTCTGAGTTTGATTCCTTGATTTAGCCACAAAAAATTGTGTTTTATTCAATTTTATTTTTTTGTAATAGGAAAAACATTGAAAAATAATGACCATAAATTTAATGAAAGTTAGAGATGTATCTCGTCAATTACCTGGATGTGTTGGCTATTGACGGTGGACCTAACATCAGGAATAACGAAAAATCGCCAATAATTACGCAGATGTATCCGAAAGACTGAACTCGATTAGGAAATTGAACCGGTGATGGCGATGATCAGTTTTCATTAGTTCTTCATAGCTACCTATGAAGCTATCTCTACAGATATATATTCTTCATGTTCTTCATAGGTAGTGATATATAATCTTCATGTTCGTATCAGTAAAAGTTAAAGAAGTTTTGCTTGAAAATAAAAAAAAATAGTAATTTATTTTGTGGTATAGTGATATGACGATCTTACATACATACATACATATCTTCACGCCAAGTCCCTTACAGGGTAGTCAGAGAGTATCGAGTGGCAACAACCTCACGATACTGACAATCCTGCCTGGCTTCCTTTACATTCATTCACATGACGATCTTACCATCCACATAAGAATTATCGAGTAATTTCGATTTTTTAAAAGCAAAGAAGCACACATCCAGGAGGACCATAAGAGACAACCGTGTCCTATAGCCACCACAGATGTTGTACCTAGGTTCGTTGCACTCCTATGGCACCAAACCTAACGGCTACCCTACCCTTAGAATTGGAACGTGACAGTATCATTATGACGCCAAGAATAGGTAAGGTCAAATTGCTACACAGCACTCAACACCATTGATCTTGTTTATAAAGGTCTCTTTACTCATGTTCTTACGAGCTACCTGAGAAAGAAGCACATGGTTTTAGCGGCATTACTCCATTACTTTGACTAGGAGGTTAAATCAAACATTAAATTTATGACGTTATTAAATTTAATAATACCCATAAATATGTGTATTATTTGCTTACTTTTGTGTAATTAGTAATGGGTATATGTTTATTTATATATTTTTTTTTATTGGTGTCATCGCGTTATGTTTTACTTTATAACGTCAAACCTGTCAAAGTTGTGTTCCCCTGTTCACTTCTCACATATGTAAGATTTAAGATCTCAACATCTGAATTCCATTTCAGACAACAATGTCTAGGACAGACACAGTAACGTGGCAGCGCTTTAAGTAACCGAAAAGTGACAGCGGCAATGACAGACGTATTGAGTGGTGGGTTATTGAGTTCGGGTCACATGAGTCAAGGAGACACTGGCGGACTCAGTCGAGAGACTTCAATCAGTTCGCCGACACCGGGACTTGCCACAAGTTATAAGCATTCGCGAATAACACATGATTGTGCTTGTACTGTTTCACATAAGCTACTCTATCATTGTTTTAATTCGGAACAGTGCAAGTTGACATGTATGTTCCATTTTCATATAAAAATTTGTTTGTAAATTTTAGGACTTATTGTTAGGGCCTTTGAGGACTTGGTATTTTATCTCTAAACGACTTCTTTTGGGAACGCTAAAGAAAAGTATTAAAGTCTGTAAAGCCAGGGACAAGAGTTAGTTAGTAATAAAGTAAATGACATTGCATCATACTGTGATGCTATCAACAGGGTATTTTTATATTGCTTATTAGTGAGTGATACTGAGTGTGAGAGTAATAGTGACTAATAAGAGGCATCATGTTTAACGTCACGTCTTCGTCCGTACAGAAAGCTTGGGTTGTTCAAAATTATCGACTGGCGCAGTACACCACAGCACATTGGAATCGGATATAAAATTTTAGGCACCTGCTCATATTTCACTTATCTTGTCTACCTCATTATTGATGTCGGATCTCACTAAAACTATTATGAGACCACCTCGGAATCATAACATATCTTTCTGAAAAAGAACGATTAAATTGGTTGGTTGTTTTTTTTTTATTGTGTTAGTTAACATTAGAAGGAGGTTCTTATGAAAAAAATATTTTTCCTAGTTAGGACAGAACAAGCTCCGTCGACTCAGCTAGTTATTTAATACAGCCCAAAAATAAGTTTTCCAGGTTGGTTGCTTCTTAAGTTTCGTATAACGATCAGATAATCGCTTTAAGTTTTACTATTAGGTCAAACCTGTTCATCAAAATAATTTATCATTATTTTTGCGCAACATCGTAACAGGTATTATGCGAAATGTCCAATTCTATTTTGGCCGAAAAGTAATGATGATTTTCTGGCATTGTCATATGGTTTTGACCATACACAATAGATCGTAATTCGCTTCAAAAAGAAGAAAAATGTAAATTTTAAACTTAGATAAAAAGTATGTTTACGCATATATCTCCTAAGAGCTAGGCAGAGGTATGAAGTCCCACAATGTGATAGTTGACAAGCCGGGCAGCGTTGTTTTTATTAGAAAATTGATAAAACACAATTTCTTTTTGTTGCCTCATCTGGGGTCAAACCCAGTACCTCATGGAGTCAAGTCAACACCGGACCGCTAAACACTCAGATTAAGAACAGAAACAGAAATTCGTTTATTTCACATAGATCATACATGAAGCACTTGTGACAATCTATATAACACTAAAATCTATAGTAGGGGAGCCCGCAATGCGAAATGTGTAGTAACTCCAGCGTAATTGGGACCCATTGCACTTTGTCGATTAAATAGTGGAGAGTAAAAAAGGTCATGTAAGGTTTTTCTTTTTAGCGGTGCGTTAAGTGTCTAGAAGCTAAAATAGCAATTTCAGTCACTTGATCATAGCCGAAATCATCAAATATTAGTAATATATATCCCTAATGTGTCTCCGATGACAGAAATATGTCAATCAGACAGATTGCTGTAATAGACAATTAACACATATGACTTGGTTTTTGAAAGTTTCTGAACCTCCTACTCCCGTACGTCTGGTTCAAATCATCAGAAAATTCAAACATAAACTTATTGGCATGTAATAAGCCCACCGTACTTTAATCTGACACTCTCGAGTATATTTTTAAGCCAAAAAAAAAATTATACAGACAACCCTACATGCGCGTCTCTATGTAGAGATTTGATATATAATGGAGGTGTTCAACAATGGTACAGGGTATCTCCCATACCTTAATCTGACGCGCTTGAGTTAGTCCAAAAATCCCCTCTTGGGCTCCCCTACCACTACCACTGGATCAGAACGCAGGCATACTCGTACATTGAGAAGATTCGAAAGAAACTCGACGGGCTTATCTTTTTCTTATACTTAAATCTTATTCTCAAAAATATATTATATATGTAATTTGTAGAGATAGGTATGAAAAGCAAATTAGTCCCTGGAACTCTTATCCACTCAATATATTCATCAATGGTATAATAACCTTTATCATTTATTCCAATGTGGCAGATTTTTAGAATTTGTTATTGAAAGGTCTTTCATATTTCATTTTCCAACCTCCTACTCCTCCTCGTTGGTCAAGTGGCTAGCGTACACGCCTAACTACATCAATCAACCGCGAGGGTCGGGTTTGATTCCCGACGGGGGCAGGCATTTGTGTGATAAACATTTAGATGTCTGCATTTCCGGGTCTGGCTGTTTAGTAAATTTATTCTGGCATCTATTTAAGTATTTCTATGTATAAGTATCGGTGACTAACACCCATAACACAAGCATATAATTTGCTTACTTTGAGGTTAGATTCAATTTGTGTAACTTGTCCACAGATATTTATTTATTATTATTTAATATTTATTTGCATCGACCCGTGAAAGACTGGCTTGGGCCAAATTAAATTTTAGAAGTTACGGAGCTCTCCTAATAAAGCTCAGTTGTAATATCCTAATGCAAACAAAAGTCTACAAATATCTTAAAGCAAAATCCTTAGGTACAAACTAGAAATGTGTGTGAAGATAATCTGTATCTACGTAAAAATCAGAAAGATTTCTGCGACTTTTAAAAATTTCATTTATTCTGTCTACCAAACCCTTGCCCGGGGAAAGAAATCAAAATATCTGAATATAAATTAAACTTTAACAACGCACCATTGATATGTCTGGTTTCTATTTGTTTGTCGTCTATAAGAAGCCGGTATGTATACATAGATACATACATATCTTCACGCCAAGTTCCTTACGGGGTAGGCAGAGAGTATCGAGTGCCATACCTCACAATCCTGACAAACCTGTCTGGCTTCCTTCAAGTTCTTTAAACTTTTCGTACAAACACGCCGGTTTCGGAGACTTTTGACACCACCCTCAGATAATATCCGATTGATCTAATTGTGGAATGTCAAACTTGGTCTACCCGGGTACATCCATCCACATTCACATTGTATATTTGCTTTGTCAATTTTTCATCTGTCATTCTTTCCACATGGCTGAACCAGCGTAGCATGCCCTTTCGCATTTTAATTCCAACACTTTCTTTCAATCCCACTCTTTCTCGGATCTCACTGTTACGAACGCGGTATGTACATTTGCTGCCAAAGCCGCGATAACCAGGTACAATAGGTACCCGGTTAATGTTTAAAACACTGTAACTGCGGAGGTATGATTTTGCAATTTTATAGATTGTTGCGTTCAATCCTATCTGTTTCTTCAGTTGTAATTGTAACGTTTAACAATCTCATATTCTTGTTGCTTGATTTTCTAACCTCAGGATGGGAACACACCATTGCCGCTTTTGGTGTAGTTACTACGGCGTCCAGAATGCCGTATAAATAGAAAATCCCTCTACTTGTTTATCTACCAATAGGATAGAACCAAAGTAATATTTTATTTCACATGCGATACTAAGACCACATAAAGGGTAGGTACTTCTGACACCTCTATGTAATTCCAAAATCTAGTACGTATCAGAACGCGGCCTCTTATTAATCCGACGAAAGAAATTACCTTTTATTACTATTAATAGGTAATTATTACCTTTATTTTATTTGTTTTTTACTTAAAAACTTTCATAAAATAGCTATCATTTTTACTTATGAGACCTAAGGTTCTTATGAGGCAGAGACATTAGCGTGTGGACAATAAACGGCTGTTTCTTACTGCTCCTATGATCTGTGTTGTGTTCGCCAACGAGATGTCAATTAATCATGTCCGCCGACTGCCGGCCGCTGATTTAATATAATAATAATAAAAACGCAAGTTAACACACCTTCGTCATGAACTAAGCAACTTTCAGATACTCCAAACGAATTAGTTAAAACAAATTCTACTTTATGTACCTACTAGCTCTCACTCAAGGATTTACCTGATTGATAAATCATAAACAAAAAATACATTGAAATTGATCAAGCTGCTCTAAAGTCCTAGCAGACTGAAGGCTTTATTGATTTTCATACACATTTACGTGAACAATCTAATTAACTTCTACAAAGAAAATAATCGTTTCTATCACATCATTATTCAAACAAAAATTCCCTTCGAAATTGATCCATATGTAGTAGTGGAAGCCACATTTAAACTTACACACATACATGTAGACAGATACTTCTTACTTATAACATTCCTCATATCACGTGGGGTCTAAAAATCATTAGCTATCTGATAGTCGGTTAAAATAAAATAAAAAAAATTAAGAATCTGTCAACATTTTAGTTAACTAAAAATTCTTCGGACACAAGCTTCAAATTAATACCACACCGTTAGCATCTTGGGTGGTGTTAATGAAGGGCGTCCTTGTATTTTTCTTTTTTTACCTATCTAAATTTATGTAAATTACGCGTCACACTGTTTGTCCGCGATGGTCTCTATTTGACCAAATTTAATGATATTTACACACCAAGTTTGATCGAACTTGAAAGATAAAATAGCTCACATCTCAATTTATCGCGGATGGAGCCGTATGTCACTTCTAGTTAAGGGCAGATCCAGTCTTCATGTCAGGGGGGGGGGTCATATATTCGAGGTTAAGTCAGAGCGAGATCCAAATCTAATATGACGTTTGACAAAATACCTATTTATTCAGTAACTTTTTATTCAATACTAGGCGACCCGGCGAACTGCTCTTACTTGGCAATCGATAATCTCTGCCTACCCTTCAGAGGGACTTGGCTTAAACATTTGTATGTATATCTAAGAGGACCAATACGTTCGATCGTTTCTCTACATTACGGATTTTTAAGGTTTTAATATCTTAAAAAATGATTTTTTTTTAATTGTAAGTGCCTCAAAAACTAGTTTTATCATAAATGTTATTTTCATTTTGTGGGTTTTATTACGAATAATACAGACTGAAACAAAATAAATAGATATTAGCCACCATGTATTAAAATAGTGATACGCGAATTATCAGACAAACAATGTGGTAATTTTTATATGCCACCTATCAAACATTTTTGTTTGTAACTACCTACCTAGCGACAAGTTTAAGAAGTTCGATATTTTGGAAATCAGAAATTTTTAAAGTGGTTTAGTTTTCGAATATTTTTAAAAATCATATCAATTTAAAAAAAAAAATATCAATAACAGCAAATTTTTGTATTTTTTTATTGCGTTATCTATTTTTTTACATAATGTCCTTTTATTTAAAAAGGGCTTTTAGAAGCCAAAGGTTTCAAAAATACAAATTAAGATCAGAAATAAAAATGCTAGTCACAAATCTGTACACATAAAAATGAATGCCCATTTCGCGTGGATGGACCAATATTGACTTCGGGTCGTTACCTATTTGCTTGCAAAATTTAATAGAAATTTATCAAACAGTTTAGCTGTGAAATAGTAACAGACAGACAAGACAGACTTTTGCATTTATAACTAGAACGGCTACCAATTTTTTTACAATAAATAGTTTTCAAAAATTGTCACTTGCTTAGGTAGGTACCCACCTACGTAGCCACCATAGTTTTGACTAGGTGCAATACAAAAGTAATAATATTGTCAATTTTCGTATTTAAAATATTGCTGTTTTTACATCAAAAAATCCTAAAAGTATGTATAATGTAATACAATTGTATAATGCTAACTGTTAAAAAATTCAAGTTATATGTTGATTAGTATATTTTGATGTTTGAATATGTTTTAATGAGATTTAAAAACTAGAAATGTAATTACTCTAGGTCCAATAATTCGACCTATGTAGACCCTTGCCAGGGGGGGGGGGG
>NJDC01001018.1:19577-46236 GCA_002245475.1 Calephelis virginiensis
CCCCCTTGCATCCGCCCTTGCTTCTAGTGGTGTATTAATATCCATATTTCGTAAAAAATAGACAAATAGAATCAAAGTTTTGTGAAAAAATATGTTTAAAATTATCTTAAAAAAAAATTTACTACATAGGAACAAAGTACAATATTTTCTGACCATATGTCATTTCTGCGCAACGCTTAATCATTGACAGCTATCATCTTTATGATTTCTGATGACCGTTTTTGTCCCAGTTCGGTGAAGCTTTTGACACCTGCGGTAAGTTTAATTTGCCCGCGGGTTAATGCTTTTGAAACATTAATACATCGTCTCGGGCGGTCTGTGCGACCCACCGGGTAATTAAGGGTTAAAATTGACATGTTACAAGCTCCCTTTGTGATTTCAATTTAGATTATGAATATTATTTGTAAAAGAATGAGGCCTAATATATTCTCAACACTTTCGTCGCCGATTACCACTTTCTGATTTGGTTGGTAGAGTGATTTTTCTAAACGCTAATACCTACATGCGATATGCGCACTGCGAGTTTTAATTAGTATCTGTGCATTTTTCAATCTACAGACCAAAATAAATTACGAATCATATAATTTATGTGTGTAACGGATTTGAAAATAACAAGTCCACCCAATCAAATATACATACATTGATATAAGTGCTCGAACCAGGGAACTTTGTACCTATCGCTAAACATTAACACTTTAACTGTCTATGCAGTATGCATTACATGTAATGCTCTGGGTAGCTGGTTTGACACGTCCGTGCATAACATGACTTGCACTGTGTAGTACCTATATCACGTTGATCATAATATCACAACACAATTGAAGACGTGAATGGATGAAGGAGTATTTCATAAAATCTTTATTTTAAGTAAAACGATGTTCAAGTTTTACATATATTTTATAGCACCATACAGATAGATAAATAATGTATGTAAGAACACGGACATGCCGTAAAAAGGTATATTAAATTAAGAGTAGATACCTAACCAAGAAATGATGATCCTATAACACTACTGTAACTATGACATAACCGTACATTACATTTAATGAATTTGAACTAATGTATTGGACATTTGGTAATGGAAAAGTAACTATATTATCGGGACGGTCAAAATATTAACAGCTAGTTATTGAATCATTGTGTCTAGGGTTTTGTAGCCGAAGGCCAAAACACGGAACCCTTATCTATAGATTCGTCATATCTGTCTGTCCGTCCGTATGTCACAGACACTTTTTCCGAAACTATAATTTATGTGCTATTGAAACTTGGTAACTTTATTCTGTGAACCGCATTAAGATTTTCACGCAAAAATAACAATAAAGTTTGGGGGTTCCCATACCTAGAACTAAAACTCAAATACTTTTTATTTATAAAATCTACAAGCGTGGGGTATTAATACAGCACAAACATGTTTAAGTATTCCCAGCACACTCCATACTAGGTTAAATATGTATTTTGGCGACCACGATATTTTTGGCTTGAGTTAACTTTTTGTTATTTTGAGAATCTACATTTGAATTACAAACTATTTAGTTATTTAAATACACAAATAAATTGTTAGATACATGTTTTGGAAGGAAAGAAGAAAGAAAATTATTTATTTGCGGAATATGTGTGTAAATGAGATGTTACAAAAATATTTGAGTATATCAACATATTCTACCATATTTTGGTGTGCAAATATTTTAATATTAATAAAAAAATATATTTAATTACATACGTTTTAACTTTTAAGCCAATTATTTATATTTATAGTTACCTAGTTTAATTATTAGAAAAATGAAAAAAAAAAATGAGAAGAAACGGCGAAACAAACTCCTCGGCTATGAAATTAATTTTAGGGCAAATAATTACCTATTAAACTTTTCTGCAAAAAAATCGTTTACGCTATAGTAAGCTTTATCTAACAACAATTGAAATAGCTTCGCTCAAAACCTTTTTATTAATCTGGAATTTTGTTATGTACATACTCGTATATACGAATTGATATAGAGTACACATTATTTTTATAAATATATTCCAATCCCCGCATAAAATAACTTTCATTGTAGATTTTTTTTATAATATTTTCTAACAACAATTCTAAACTATCAAGAAATATTTGAGCATATTTTGAACTAGGTATGCGATATATACTGCACTATATTTCTGCATACTGCATAATATTTCTACTGCACATCATTCAAAACAGTATGGTATGTGTATTTGTAAATCAAAACTTATATATGTGTTTGTGCGTGAGTGTATGTTTGTCCCTCTGTGTGTTTGTGTACTTTTATGTATTACTTTCATCACATTGAGCCTCTGTTTATGCCTAATCCATGTTCTTTTTTTTACTTTTTGTTATTTGTATTGGTATTTGCCATTAGTCAAGTTTATGTTTGTATTAATACATTATTAATACCCCCATTCAGCAAAATCCAGCTTAAATTATTCAAAATTATTATTCATGTCAGGGTCCTGGGTAAAGCGGTAGCCTTTTTCTTCAAGCTCGTCTAGTGAGATTTGGCAGCAACGAGGAAATTCACGATACATTAATTTCTTCATAAATAGGCACTTCACTTGTGTACTTTAACACAAACAAAGTTTAATAAAATGCCACCAAAACTTACCAATTTTAATCAACATGTAAAGAAAATTTAATAATTACGAATAAAACTGCAATTGCATTTCGATGGCGTCAAAACTCCCAATCAATGTTCGTTCTTCCTTTAGTTTTTGACACTAACGTTAGCATTTGCCATTAGTCAAGGTAACATTCGCATCTAATTACCCGATTTAACAAAATTGGGTTTAAATTATTCAAAATTAGTCATCGTCAAAGAAACTCATTTCATGCTCTTGAATAAAGCGGTGTCCTTATCACTCAAGCTCATATAAAGAGATTTGGAGGCAATGAGAAAATACATGATACACTAATTTCTTTATGTTTATTCAATTTGTGCAGTTTCACTTAACAAAATTGTACAAAATGCCACCAAAATTGATTTATTTTACTTAATATGACACGAAATCTAATGATTACAAAACAAAACTACGACAACCGACTTTATGGCGCGAAAACTCCCCAATCTGTGCTTAAAAGTAACATTTGAGAGCAGATTGCAGAAACACTTTCAAGTAGGTTAAATACGAATTTGACAGGTGTCAAAGGTTAAATAATCGTTTGACTAAGTTTAGTGTTAGTATGACACTTGAGTTCATAGTCTTGATGAAAAGTATACTAAATAAGAATACAACACTTATAACTCGAGATCTGCTGGACCAATTTTCATGGTTTTTGATTCGTTGCATTTGTCGTCGCCCCGAATAGCAGAATACACCTTAAAAATAATAAAAACCAGACGAATACATAATTGTGAAAAATGTATCATCTGTATATGTACACAAAAGTCGTGTTAGTTTAGTTAGGTATGACTCAAAAACGACACCCGATTAGGCTAAAAGTTAATGAAGAAGTAGCTTAGAACCGGAAGAAGGATTTACCCCATACAACAACGCGGAAACTAGGAAAAAACAGATTTTAATTTTTCTCATACAAACTGAACGGATGAAACGAAGTTCGCTGTGAACAATAACTATATCAAACCATATCACCTGCCCTGGCCTGCGGCATCAATCAGATTCATCAGCCGCAACCCAGATATCATATATAAAAATTATCGTCGGTCCATTTTTCCGTCTGGTGGAATGCGAGAGGGGGAGGAGGAACGCGACAACGATGTATCAAATTGGATACACTGAATCGTTACACGCTCATGGTAAAAACTTTGGATGCGTTTTGTCGTGGGGTCCAAGTTGTAAGACAGGAGACAATGGCTTGTGTCTCTTGTAACAATTGACTACTGCCTAAGCATGTTATGGTGTAAGTAGACTACAGTATCAGAATATTTTTTGGAAAAGGAGGCAAATGGTGACCGGTTCAGCGATGGTAAATCATCACCGTCGACCAGAAAAATCTGCTAGACCACTCGTAGTTGCTTTTTCTTGTCAAATTTCAATAAACTATTGAAATTTGATAGGGCTACTTTAGGACAGTAACCAGCCACCCACTGATTTTTTTCTAAAATAACAAAAACATCTCCGCAACAAAACTCCAATAGGTCTGTCTCTAACTGCAGATCACTTCACACTAAATTGGCCATTAATGTGAAGTGAAACTCACCCTCTCCCTCTCCCCTTTCTTCTCCCTCTCCCTCTACTCTCTCTCTCCTAATCTCTATCAATCTTATCAATCTATCAATCTCTATCAGTGTCTATCAATCTCTATGAATCTCTATCAATGTATATCTATATCTATCAATTTCTATCAGTGTCGATCAATGTCTATGAATCTCTATCAATGTATATCTATATCTATCAATCTCTATCAGTGTCTATCAATCTCTATGAATCTCTATCAATGTATATCTATATCTATCAGTGTCGATCAATGTCTATCAGTGTTGATCAATGTCTATCAATGTCTATCAATCTCTATTAATGTATATCTATATCTATCAATCTCTATGAATCTCTATCAATGTATATCTATATCTATCAATCTCTATCAGTGTCTATCAATCTCTATGAATCTCTATCAATGTATATCTATATCTATCAATCTCTATCAGTGTCGATCAATGTCTATCAGTGTTGATCAATGTCTATCAATCTCTATCAATGTATATCAATCTATATCAGTGTCGATCAATCTCTAACAGTGTCTATTGATCTCTATCTCTGCCAGTGTCTCTCTATAAGAGACATAGAAAGAAACATGCAACAAACAAACATTACATCTCTATATAAAGTAAATCGACAAAAGAATGAGATGAATAATCCCACACATTTTTGTATTTGTGTCTCTTACCTGTCGTTTTTCCGTTGCATCCGGTTTGAAATCACAACGTTTCTAAAGAAGTTTCACTTCAAAAACTCTAAAGTTACTGCGCCAATTTAAAGGAAATTTCACTTCAAATACTTTAAAGCTACTGAGCCAATTTAAAAGAAATTTTGCAAATATGTGGCACAAGACACAAAAAATTAAAACGTTAACTGACTTATATAATGCTGTACTAAATTGTAATAGTACAGAAATGATTTAGAGCTTAAAGCTCGTTTTTAAATTTTCAAGCCAAAAACTCGGGATCGAGGCCAAATATACATGTTTAAGATGAGGTCGTAAAAGAGATGTTTTCATTTTATCGAATAATTTAAGCGAAGCAAAACTGCATAAAATAGACTTTGATTTCACTTAGATAATGAAATCGAAGAACGCACACAAAAAATTGATATTTTTCTCGATGTCCCTGGTATTCCATCATCAGATCTAGACTTGGTGGCAATGGGATCACCTTTGCAGTCCGCTCTTTTAAATAAACAAACAGTTTTTAAAATAGATTAAGGAATGACGCAATAAAAATAATGGGAGTTGACATTTCTTCTTCTTTTTGCTAAGTAGGTTTTAATATTTATTGTGGTAATTATATTTTATGTCTGCCTCCTAGTCATGTAAATTAATTTAGCTAAAGAACACGACCAGGTTTAGGAGATTTCTTTCTATAACAGAGAACAGCAGCTTAATATCCAAATACAGAATCTAAATGAAACTTTCCTCAACAAGAAATCTTACTTCTCAGGTCGTCGCCAAATACCTACCAACTTGTACCACCGTCCACCGTCGCTAATGATAAGTTTGGGAAAAACGTTTAAGGTCGCATTTGTGTGTCGCATTCGCTACGGCTGAACGGACAGCCTCCCAAATTAATATTACCCTGTGTTTTTTAACTTATACTACCACTTTTTCATAGTTCTTGCTGACTTAAGACTCTTATCGATATACTTCTGAAGTTTTGCCGAAAACTTGTTTGGCAAAACAAGGCATGTTTTTTAGTAATACCGGAGACGGATAAAGAGACAGGTTTAACTGTGAAAGAGTTTTCCCACAAACAGTTGAGCTTTAATTACAATAGTATGTACTTTTCAATTTTGTCTCGTGTGAGCTGTAACAGCTTTCTCAACAAATTAAGCTAGTATTTTACTGACAGTTAGATAGTTGCCAATATCTATTTATGGCCAGGAACCAACGTAGTGATATTTAGGGAAAGTACACATGGGCGCCGGCAGTAGGGTGCAAGGGGGTTCAATTTTTCTATCTACTTTCTTTCCGGACAGGGACCCCTTTGTCCGGAAAATTACCTGATTGAACTAATACATGTTTTTTTCGATATTTTATATTAGTTTACAGTATATATAGATGGAGATGCACCCCCTGAAAATAATGCTGGCGATGCCTATGAAAGCACACATTAATGCTGAAAACAAAGTAAAAGACTCCAATGAAATATCCCTTTTTCTGCCAAAATATCTATGGGACATTTTATGTCTTAGACTCCGACTCTAAGAATACATGTGTCAACGCAGAAAGACAATTTGGCATGGCATCTATATAATATATCCTATTTCACTTGGTCAAAGGGTAGACCAATTATGCTAATTCTTTTTTTGTTGTTTTAGTTACTGCCAGGAGAGGGTTCATATGAAGAGAAAATCCCGAAAAATGCAGTAAAAGTAGGAAAACGATACTTTATGGTATGTAAGGCGATATGAAGTTTGTCGGGTCAGCTAGTACACAATGAAGTAGTCTGTTTATGTAATAATTAGCTAAAAGATACTTTTTGAAGACTTCCCGACAGTCTTTGGTAGTCAAATATCCCTGACTAGGTCAGCCGCCCACATCGTCAGCGCAATGGAGTCGACCTATGGATCGACCTTACTTAATTAGGATATGTCTACACTCGGCAGCTTCAAAGGCATTAAACGAAATATCGGGTTCCATTGAACAATGTGAACCCATGTCTTTCGGGACTTCGGAATTGATAGTCATTAATTCAGGGAATTAGGTAGATACTGCCCACGACTTCACCAGCCTTTTAAAGTTGTTTTGCTCTCCCATGACCACCACCACTAGAGTTCTCAGGACAAAAAGTAGCCCACGTCCCTTTCCGTAACAAGCACATGGAATTCTTCATGATTACGATACACGACTCTGGGCATTAAATGTCTTACTACAAATGTTAAATTAAAAATTAAAAAAACACCATCACAATAATACTTATAAATATACAATAACTTAATTTCCTTTTAAAAAGTAAAAAAAATGCAGACATTCGGCTAATCTCCCCACTTTCACCGCCCAAAACTTTTAAACGGCTCAACCGATTTTCATCAAACATGTCTAAGAACACTCGCACATAAGTTACCTTTAATAGAAAAAAAACTATAATGGAATCACTACATCCGTTTGGGAGTTATGATGCCACAGACAGACAGACAGACACATCAAACTTATAATAATGTAACACCCTCTTTTTGCGTCGGTGGTTAAAAAAGTATAAAATATTCATTGAACACGTATAGTTTAAGAAAATTAGCTTCAAAATGGTCGATCAGACCAAATAATTCCTGAAGTTGAAACTTGGTACTATTATTCTTTAAGGTTTTTAGATGATTATACTAAAAATCCTCGAGGTAGTAAATTTCAAACAATGTTTAAAATTGAATTCTTAACCAATAATATTTTGACACGTCATATACGTGTATCAATTTTAGACAGTGTTTGATAAACAGGCGTCCAACTTTGTTGTTTTAAATCTTTAAATATGTTGAAGGCGTGTTTTAAACTTAAGGGATCTTAGCTTCTTGCGCAAATATATAAATCCTAACACCAACGACAGACACCATAATTATACAAAATCTACCGCTAACCTTTTCCTCGGGACCGGAACATGTCATTATAGGGGCACGAATACACAAGGCTTTAGATCTTTACCTGGGCGAATTGCTGCACAGCACTCTCCCACCAATCGTCTATTTGGTGGCGACTCATTTAAACCTATGCTCGTCTCTTACGAGTTGTCAGGCAGAATGGCGTATGGTCTATTTTACACTGACGACCTAGACCAACCATCCAATTAGTTTATTATACTAGCTAGTGATAGAGACATCACATGGCTACCGGAAACTACAATGCAATGGTTATTGAAAATACCTTTTCATTGTTAGAGTGATTTTTTGCTATGTAATAAGAGTTTCATCATGATTGATGAAATTATTCTGTTTTAATCATGTTGTCATGTCGCATTATACTTTTGACGTGACAACGTCTTATAATTCGATGGTGCCGGCTGCACGCACCAAAAACCATGACTCATGCGGCGTTACCTCGGTCTGAGGCGTTCCATTTAAAGCTTGATGTGCAAGCGAGAGCGTGGAACGAGCGACAAAGAGGCACAATCGGCCTCCGTTCTTATGGCGTTGTCACGTTCAACTATCGTCAGTAAACCGAGTTTACACCGCTTTTTTAATAACAGTAGTATAGTTAGTAGGTACCTAATTGAATTTTTGTTAAATTGATTAGCCTTGTGAAAACCTCATCTCCCGCTCGTGAAATAGCTGATCGAGTTGATAAAATTACTGATTTTTACCACTAGTGCTGCCCGTTAGACTTACTTCTTTTACCAGAGCGTTAGTGCTCGCAAATAACATGTCCAGTTTATAGGACAGGATAGCCAAACTCATGCAACAATATCCGAAACTCAAGTTAGCAACATAACTTTACCATCATTGATGTTTACAGAAGTCGAATAGGTACTCTAACAATCAGGAAATATGCTTCCCGTAATTGAGAATGTTAGATTGCTAGCGTGATTACTTCGCGCTATGATAACTGTATTTGTTTGATAAGTCAATATCATAATAATGCGAGGTTATTAAATAATTACTGGCAGTAACGTATACAACAATTTCATTGTTTGTATATAATTGTGGTGATAATTAGCGAGGTATGTGCGCAACCAGTCGCAACGCCATATACGAACCAAATAACTTCATTAACCATTCAAATTTCAAGGATATTATTATTGTATTCTTTCGGCTGCTCTTTCAATAAAAAGTAAAGTTTTAGTTCTTATTTATTTAGAAAAGGACTTTAAATATAAACGAGTGTGAGTACTATTCTTACCTGTTCTATATTATGAAAAAGCATTTTTCTCGTAATACCTGTAACTTGAAAACTAATTCTACATCTTTATTCATAACTAGCTGTCCCAGCGAACTTCGTTCCACCCGTTCAATTTGTATGGGGAAAATAAAGTATTGTTTTTCCCATTTTTCCTGCAATTTTCCAGGTCTTTCTTATCATATGAACGTTCTTTCGACAGTAAGTAACACAACAAAAAAAGAATTAGCCAAATTGGTTGAGTCGCTCGGAAGTTACGCGCTTACCAACACATTAAGCAATTCATTTTTATATTGTAGATATTTTTTTTAATTTTTAAGTAATATTTAATCTTTAAAAATCTTTTTTTGTGCAGTGTCTACACGAAATGTAACAAAAACTAGATATATATTATACTAGGCGCCCCGATGAACTTCATTCCACCCGTTTGTAGGGTAAAAATTAATATTATTTTTCCCAGTTTCCTCATAGTTAAACGTATTTTATGTTCCTCTCCTGGTTGTGAGCTATATCTCTATTAATTTTTAGCTGAATCGGTATAGCCGTTCTTGAGTTATAAATAATGTAACAAACACGACTTTTTTATGTTTATAGATACCTACCCTGTTGCTTTTAAGAAAATTATTTAGTTTTTTATCGTCAGCGTTTATTATTCAAAACTTTGGCCTGCAACTTCGCTGTAAACTAGTTTAAAGATATAAGCCGACGAAACAAGAAATACGAATACCGCAGTATGAAATTCGGCGATAACATTTTTTTGTGGGAGTACCTATAGGTCAGTGAATGTAACAGAGAAATTTGACGGTAAATTTCTCTCATACCTACGTAGTTAAAGAAGTTTCACTTCAAAAACTCATATATTTCAATTACATCAAAGGGCATATAAAAAGTTAGACTGACTTAAATTAATTACACAAGTACGAATAGACATTTGTAGAATGTAATTGTACTTGTTAAATGCTAATGTTTTATAATAAAGTTTACCCTTTTAATAAAAACTTTAACTTATCTTGAATTGAGTATCTAGCAGATACGTTCGTTACATTCGTGAAAAATAAATCTAAAATTGAATGTTGAAACATTTGACATCAACCCCCGATTATTTCCACTTGCTAGTCCGGGTCCGCTGAGTAGAATATACCATCTACCTCTCTGCCAGGCATCTCATAAGAGGAGATCGTAGGCTAAAGTATGATAGTTACTAAACAACTACTTATGGTAGAGTGCCCGCTTTGCCTAAGCAGCCTGGGCTATATAGACACCATAGATAGACATCTATGGTGCCACGGTGGTCTCTTATAATCACCATACACGTGTGTTTGTTCGCTGTCCTTTCACATAAAAAAACCGATTGAGCTAGAACTTTGTAATGTACCTGCTTTAGTTCTCTAGATTACACTTAAATCTCGATATTATGCGAATTGGAAATTATAATCGTACATGTAATTTTAGGTACTTTGGAACACAGTACTAGCGCATTAATTACATTCAGTTACAAATAAATTCAAAGCATCCGATAAAATAATTTATTGTTTACTATTAAATAAACGTTAATAATTCGTCAATGTTGTGTTCGAGAGTACCTTAAATGATATACTCGATTCCAATTTCCAATATTGCATAAATAGAGGATCAAGAGTAACCCTACTGATGCATAATCACTATTGTTATTAATCCAAAATAGTCGTTAAAATAAAGCTATTCAATATTTTTATAAGACCAACACTCCATTTACCAACATAATCATCGGTGATAGAATGCAGTAACTTGCCGGGGTAGGGATCCACAGCCTTAAGTGTTCCTGTCACCATAATGAAAGTGCCATGTTCCAGTTCGAAGGGTAATTAATATAGCCGGTAGACTTGCACCTACAACATCGATGGTATCTTTAGGCTGCGGTTATCTTTTGCCATCAAGGAGCCGCGTGCTTGTTCGGTATCTAATATCATAAAATAAAAAAATATTGCTTCACTTTTAATTAAAAGAAATTAAAAAAAATCTAATAATAATAAGAAATCACCTCTGTGGTCTAGCGGCTCAGGCGTTGGACTTGACTGCATGAGGTCCCGAGTTCAAATCCCGGGTCGGGCAACAAAAAGAAAATTTGGGTTTTCCAATTTTCTCATAAAAAAATATTGTTTGGGATTGGAAATTGCCCGGTTGACGATAGGCTTGCCACCTATCACATTGTGGGACTTAGTGTCTTTGGCTGGTCGTGGATGCCTTGGTTGTACCTCTGCCTACCTCTACAAGGATACGGGCGTGAAGATACTTACTTACTTACTTACTTACTTTTAAATTTTTGTTCGGTACTAGGGATAATTTATGCCACAAATTAAAAAAAACAATGTAGTGATTTTTCTTTTTTTATTTTACTTAATCTTTTAGGTATTCAATTTTTTTTGTGATATTTGGAAGGCAAACAAGCAAACGGATTTCCTGATAGTACGAAATTCACGCAGCCTAGAGACACCAAAAGTGGTAATGGCACATAGCCAACCTGAGGCCAGTATCTTAGGCCTCAAGCAAAAATAAGTTTACCGGCTACCTTACCCTCCAAACCGGAACATGTCATGACATTATGGCGGCAGGAATAGGTAAGGCGGTGGTACCAATCCGGGTGAGTCGCTGCAAAACTCTACCACCTAGGCAGGTGTCACGATGTTAATGACGGTAAGCCTATGCTCGCCTTTTACGAGCTGCCTGGCAAGAAGGCAGACGGTCTATTCTGCAAACACCCTGACCAACACGGGGATTGCAGATGTTTTGACAGTTTCTACTTAATATCCCATGTATTTGTGTCGGCTGTCATTAAAGTATGTCAGCAGGTTGCATATAATGATTTGATGGTAGATTTAAGTAACCACTTGCATACTTTGGTACCTTACCTTACCGCCTTGTCTATCTTTAACTACATAACTTTAGTGCTCGTCATTGTGTTGTTTTAGTTTTGGTATGTTTATGTTTAAGCTTAAATATTTGCACACCACAAGTTGATAGAATAAGTTGGAACGCTTAAATAATTTTGTAACAAATTTGTAACACTATGAGTATTCAGCAAATAAATATTTTTTTTTCTTTTCAAAAAGTAACAAAAATTTGTTCTGTAAAGAAACGTTACGAAACCTTTAGCTGCTGTAATACAATCGGTGCTCGTTATTGTCTTGTTTCGATTTCAAAAGTTTCAACATTGCAATATTTTTTTTCTGTGTAAACCAAATACATTATCTATAAACATGTATCTATAGTATAATACGCTATAAACAAACAAACATCATTGTTTAACTAAACAGATCTCAAAACAATTTTTATAATTAAGATAGGTCTTGGCACGTAGCTGATAAATACTCATATAAACGTATGATATTGTTAATTACTTTTACAATTAACTCATTTTTACTGGCAGGTGAAACTGTCCTGGCTTAATTGCGGAGCGCCATTTTAATTAAAAGTGCAGTTAAATAGATAGGATGGTCCGCATAACTTACTGGCGAGATCAGCCTGCCTACTACAGTGATATGAATATCAAAGAAAGCCGAAACTAATGAATGATTCCTTCGCTGTTGTAATTGAAAAAAAAAACATTTTAGTTCATGCTTGATAAGGGGACATGGAATCTGTATTTTCCGTAGTTTAACCAAGTGGGTTTAAAGGTTTATTAAAAAACATTAAGGATATAATGTTAATTTAATTTCTTTATAAAAGATTTAATGTATTTATGTAAAAAAAGGTGTTTAATTCGTGTGTAAAAACGTTAAATAATTTAAAAACAATGTGTTATGATTTACTCTAAATCTACAGTAATCAAAAGAGTATAGAAATACTACGTAATAAGAGGCGGGACTTCCATAGATACATGGCAAACCAGAATTTTGTACAAAGTTTACTTGAAAAGGTATAACCCGTATAATTTGAAAGTAAGTTAGCGCAACCATCATATAAAAAAATGAAAAAAATATTTTGCTATGTTTTTTATTCGCCCAAATCATATGACACTAGTTGCCTTATATCTGAATGCCTTTAGACTCACTTTCAAATTGTACGGGTTATACTTTTTCAAGTAAAGTTTACACAAATTCGGCCTCTTATTACGTAGTGTTTATATACTCTTTGATAGTAGCTAATGGCCCTGGATTCGCTTGGACACAACTTACATTTTATATAACTTATGGGACGTCTATTAATAACGGCAAGATCACGTAAGCGGCAAATATCACAAAATTATTATCTGATTAAAAAAAGTGTATATGTTTATCTCCTATATTATTTATGTATGTTAACCGATTTCTGCGTCATTTCTGAAACGATTCTAAAGAAATCTTTTTGTATTTGAAAGAGCCCACTTCTGAGGTAGTCCCATTGCCACCAAGTATAGATCTGATGATCCAGTCAAATTATTGAATTCAAAGTCGGTTTCTTGCAGTTTTATTTCGCTACAAATATAAACAAGAAGTCTTCACTGAATTACTAATCAAATTGTGTTATATCTTAATTTAGAATAAATCCAATGCATATACACATATCAATGCTTAGTACGAATGTGTTGGAATGAGTCCATAGGAATTTAAAGTAAACGTTAGACTACAGTTATACCAAACCTCACAACCCACTAGGGGGGAGGTTTGACTAAAATGCCTTACGTAATTAATGGACGCCCCCTAAGGTAGGTTTGACTTAGGATATTTTCCCCTATGTACATAAATTTCATACGACTTAAAATAAAAAGAGTTTGTATCTTTTTATGAATTTTTTATCAGTCCATAAATTTGATAAGTACATTACTATGTAAAAAGCTATTTGAATATCAAAAGACACCGACGCTAATAAAGACATTGCTGACTTTATAGTAAAAAGCTTACTCTTTAGACTTTTATTAATACAATTCCTTTTCTTATCTCTGTAGTCTTTTGTGTTGTTCTTATGGCTAACTACCATGTTTATGATGTCCAACGACACGGTAGCAGTGAAGCATACATTTAAAAGTAAAAAAATTGCACCTGGATGATTCTAATTAGCGTTTTACGACGTCTTATACTTTTCGATTTTGCTAATATGTATATAGGAAAGTGACAATAATGTAATATTACATTGATGGTACTTATTTATGGGCTAGGGTTGCCTCATACAGACATATATTCACGACAAGTCCCTTACGGGGTATGCAGAGCGTATCGAGTGTCAAATCTTACGAGCCCGGTAGACCTGCCTTCCTCAATATTCGTTACCCTTTCCACAGAAACACATTAGTCCGCAGACTCTCAACACCACCCTCGGATATAATCCGAGCGATTAGATCGTTGAATGTCATCCTAAGCCTCTCCGGGGTAATAACGTCAATTTACATTCGCATTGCATATTTGCTTTGTCGATGTTTCATCTGTGATTCTTTGCGGAGCATGCCCTTTCTCATTTTAACACAAACACTCTTTCAATCCCGCTCGTTCTCGGATCTCACTGTTACCTAGGAGGTCAGCGAGCGTTACACCACAGAAATGAAATGAAATAAATACTTATTCGTACCAACATATTCTAGTACATTGTAAGTAAGCAAGTATCTTCACGCCCATATCCCCGAATAGGTAGGCAATGGCACAACTAGGGCACCCACGACTAGCCGAAGGCGCAAAGTCCCTCAATGTATAGGTGGCAAGCCTGTCGCCAACCGGGCTCATATCCAATCCCGAGCAACTTTTTTTTTAATTAGAAAATTGGAAAAACCAAATTTTCTTTTTGTTGCCGGACCCGGGAATCGAACCCGGGACCTCATGCAGTCAAGTCCAACACCTGAACCGCTAGACCACAGAGGCGAATAGTACACTGGGGTGTGTAAATATGTTAGATTTAACTTAATTTTATAGTTTTTTTTATTATTGTTATTTATATCTTTATATAAATTAGTTAAAATGTGTCAATTATCATTTATTCATTAAAAAAAAATATTATGATCAAGTTTTACCTCATTTACCATACACTACCACTGTTTTCAAACCTAGACGTTCAGGAGAAGACACGGCAAAACAAATTCCCCGGCAACCAAGATATTTCATGTTTGTATTTGTTCATATAATATTATCAATTAAACCTTTGTGCAAGTAAGTCATTTACACTATAATGCGTTTTATCAAGAGCGTTTTATTAAGAGCCCGTCGAAAGACTTATTTATTTATTTATTCCATTCCATAAAAAAATCTGTTTGTTCTTACTTCTTGACAAGAGAACGTAGCTAAAATGAAAATTAGGTTGGTTGGGACGCTTCAAAGCCTAAAACATTTTTATTGTATTCATGTTTGCCTCTTTTTTATAGTTTGTTGAGAAAACTACTATACTTATCTGCATTGATTGGGTTCAAAGGAAATGCAATGTAAAATTTGAGCGAAAGATTATTCAAAGTAAAAAAGTAATAATTATTCAAAGGTAAAGTAGCAGCAAAGTTATTTTCTTTGATTAAAGACAGTAATATAATAGTTTCACCTCTGTTGTCTAGTGGTCCAGGTCTCGGACTTGACTTCTTGAGGTCCCGGGTTCGATTCCCGGTTCAGGCAACAAAAAATAGAAAATGTATATTTTCAATTTTCTAATGAAAATAACGTTGCCCGAGATTGGATATGTGCCCGGTTGCGATAAGCTTGCCACCTATCTCAGTGTCTGTCAGTTAGTGTCTTCGGCTAGTAGTAGGTGCCCTGGTTGTGTCTATGGCTACCTTTTCGGGGATGTGGGCGTGAAGATACTTAACTTTTTTTATAATAGTTTTAAACTAAAAGTATATATGTTTCGACTATAGGACAACCTGAGATTGCAATGTTAAACATTTTGTGTAAGTTAGTTTTCTAGGTCCTCTATCTTCAAAACTAGAACACTACAGTAGGTACTGTAGCATTGTAATCGGTAGTCTACGCTTACTGTAATAAGTGTGTATGTACACCAACCACAGACAAGTAAATAAAAATAACTAAGATAAAGACCGACTTCAAAACCCAAAAATGAAAAATAATAAAGTACCAAGCCTTAAACTAATAATTATATCATAATTATAAGTAAGACATAAATTGGATTGGCACCGACTTCAGACCTATTAGTAAATAGCACTTAATATAATTGATAGGTAAGACATAATTATTACTAAATCTTTATTATTTTTCACTTTTCGGTTTTGAAGTTATTATTTTTAACGTAGTTATTTTTATTTAATACTTTTTAGTTTATTGCTAATATGATTTAATTTAATAAAAATAAACATTGGGATAGGCAAAAGTAGATATTAAATGCTTATAAAATAAATAAATAAAAACTAATGGGTCTACTGAATCAATTTTTAGTGACCATTTCGAAGCTATTCCGCATCAAACTCGGTTCAGGAACATCGGAGAAATCGATGAACATACATAAAAAAATACATACATTTCGAATTAAGAACCTCCTACTTTTTTTTCTAAGAAGTCGGTTAAAATAATGTTTAGCATACAGCGTTACACCAACGAAACTGGGAAAATGTTTCAAACTCTGCAACTTTTGATCACGAAATATAAAAATGTTTTTAAAAGCAGTTATCGAAAATATGGCATTAAATAAAGAAGTTTATGTGTTACAACATTCCATGAAAGCCTGCACCAATAACCATTACAGTTATAATGGGTAGCATGTTTATTGTCACGGTAATGTTATATCATGAAATATTGAGATGCAGAGGCGGATATGCGGCCATGCATGCGCACTTCGCCAATAAATGTGATAACATCACCATGCAATCGTAGACAAATATATTTCTTATACCGTTCAACTAGATCGGGATGGTATCGTCTCAAAGCCTACCTACTTGAGTACCAGCATGTTAAAATTATCAGTTTCCATCAATTTTTTTTAATCAAATGTAAAATAAATTAATATTTAGAAACCAAGTATGTGGTTTAGCAAGTTAAATCTATTTAAAACTCTACAAACTGTAAGTACTTTATTATAATCGGGTTCAAGTATATTTTGATTAAAAAGAATAATACAAATATATTGTTATCACTGGAAAAATAGCACAAATTAGTGTTAAAAAAGGCCAAACTGTTTTAACAGGTTTTATTCTCATGAAAAAAATTACCAATAAAACACAATACAAGCATGAAACTTTATCCATACCATAAATCTCAAAAATTAAGATGGTTTAGTCGGGCATATCCCATGTCGGCACTTCAACTCATTTTAAAATCAGTTTTAAAGAGTATTAGTATCAGTATACCACCAACGCATTTCTGTAGATCGAAGCAACCCGTTTTACAAAGCAAAGGTTTTTTGTTGATTTTTTAGCAGTTTTATCTTTCAGACTAATTTTATGTCTCTAATTTGAAAATTTACGTGGATAACTTTTTTAGGTTTTCAAAAGAAATTAATTTCTGAATTATCAAAAATATAATAAGAACAGTGTTAATGCCATTACTAAATAAATATTTTTCATTAACGAGAGACTATGTAACTCTATCTATTTATATGTTTAAAACAATTTAATAGCAGTAAAACTGCAAAAAAACTGAGTCCTATTATTCCATTAACTAGTCGTGATTATTTAATGGTTAATTAATTAATTAATATATTTATTTAAAAAAAATAACCAGTAACTCAGAGATTGTCTCACATAAATTATATCAACATCCCACAAGTATTTTTTTCAATTATCATTTCTATGTTGACGATTTCATTATTGTCGTCGTCAACATATGCAAAAATTATGAAGTGGTAAATTATAACCACTGGTCGTATAGTGGTAACATTAAAATGGGAACACCTCCGAATTATGAAACCCTTCTGAAAAAAAGCCATCAAAATCCTTGTTGGCCGAGTAATCGCGTAACAAACATACAAAGAAAAACATGCCATCTAAGCGACAACTTCAACTTTTTGGGAGCGGTTAAAAATTAACTCAACTTTAAATTATTTTTTTTAATTAATTTAAATTCATTTTCTAACTACCATGTTACTCGATGAATTAATTTTATCGATTGTGCGCTTCCAATCTAACTACTTGCAATTAATGTTTATTGGTACACACGTGCTCCTTTAAATACTGTCTGTTTCCTGAAGTTTTACTTGTAGCTACATCGTCCTGAGAATTATCAATTGATACGAATCAGGTGAAGTCATCACATAACTAACAATCACCATAATACATATTTTGAAAAAGTTATATTTGTGAGTTTGTAGAAACTACTAAACGAATTTAAAATTCTTTTACTAATATTCTTTCTTTCTTTAGGTTTTGGCCTGCGCGTTAGCATTTTGCCATTAGTCAAGTAGAAATTTACATCGATTTGCAATCTGGATTCAATTATAATTAGTCATAAGTCGTCAATTAGTCATGTCAGGGTCTTGGGTAAAGCGGTGGCCTCATTACTCAAGCTCATGTAGTGAGATTTAGCGGCAACGAGGAAATACACGATACCTACGCTAATTTCTTCATGGTTATTTTATGTATGCACTTTCACTGAACAAAATTGTACAAAATGCCACCGAAATCGACTAATTTCACTCTACATAAACACGAAATTAAATAATTATGAAAAAACTTCGACCATAATATTTTCTCTAGATCGCGCCAAAACTCGTTCAGTAATACTTAGAATGAAAACTTAATTAAATCTATGACTATATATCATCAAGAAAAAAAGTACGTATTAGCCAAATTTATCTATTTGATAAAAGAGAGTAAAATGAAAGCATTTCTAGCTATTGCTGGTTATTATACGAAAGATTATATTATAGAGTAAAATTTAGAAACATAATCAGAACGACCGAATATATAGGTACTTTATTGTATACATACTTCTTTATACAAGTGCTATTTGCATATTTTTCATCCTCATCGAGATGATCTTTTTATAGCATTAGGCAGCTACTAAGATTTTATGATAATAAGAGACAACCGCGGCCTATAGACACCGTAGATGTTATAGACCCGTCGGTATATCTTGTGCCCGGGATGGTAGGGCTATGTGCAAGTCTCCCGGCTAATCTATCCTCCAGACCGGAATATGACTTTGTCATTATGGCGGGAGATTACAATTTTATTTTAATTGCGATAGACAAGACTTTTCAGTTCATAAAAGTCCATTAATATTATTTAGTTTAGTTTTAGGTGACACGATTCAACTAGCACAACCGCGAAGCCAAAACTTGTTATTTGTAGCGTATTTTTAAAAGTTTTTTTGTGCTTTTAGGTTATCACTAAATTTGTTTGCTTTAATTGATTACAGTTAATTGGTTATATTAATTAATCCATTAAATCATATATTAAAAAGCCCATTAAGTTATGTCTTCAAAAGTATATAGGTAATTCTTTAAAAATATCAGTTATTTTGCTCTTCCGTGTATAGAGGTCTATTTAAAAAAAGAACTCATTAGCGGAGTCATTTACATGACTAATTGAAAAAACTAACGAAATAAAAATGTCTACGTAATAATACAAAAAAAATAAAATATGGTAATTATGAGTCCACCAAAGGGGAATATCACAATATTTATTTAAAGAAAGAAAGAAGAAAGAAAGAAAATTATTTATTTGCGGAATATGTGTGTAAATGATATGTTACAAAAATATTTAAGTACCTATATCAACAAATTCTATCACATTTTGGTGTACAAACATTTTAAAATTGATAAAAAAAAATATTATTTAATTACATATACTTTAACTTTTAAGCCAATTATTTATATTTATAACTAGTTTAATTATTTGACAAATGACATTTATTTATGTGTTTGCCGAAAATGTGTGTTTAAAGCTGTAACAAAAGACATTTGTTAATACCATCATATTGTACCACATTATGGTGTGCAAATCTTGAAAATTATAAATATTTATTATTAAGATTTGTGACATATTATGTTTTAAATATTTGAACAAAATTTTGAAATATAATTAGGTTTAACACTAACTACCATAAGCTACCACCATTTCCAAGCCTAGCCAGTCAGGAGAAGAAACGGCGAAACAAACTCCTCGGCAACCAAGAATATAACATTATTTGCTATGAAATTAGTTTTAGGAAAAATAATTATCTATTAAACTTTTCTGCAAAAAAATCGTTTAAACTATAGTAAGCTTTATCTAACAACAAGTCAAATAGCTTCTTTCGAAACCTTTTTAAAGGCAGTGATTTAAGACTAACAGGAATTTTGTTATATATACGAATTGACATAAAGAACACATTCTTTTTATAAATATTAGGTTTTTGACTAGGCACATGCAACTTCTCACTATTTCTAAAATGTGAACTTCCTAAAATTTAAGCATTTGTTTTAAATAAATGATGAGGTTTTTTTACGAATACACATACAGCCAAAATATATAAGCAAGTTAACGGTAAAATTTTTAAGGATTTAAAAAGTGGTTTACAAGAATGCAATTGATTAACACTACATATGGCTCTTACACACTTTTTTTGGTCTCTAAAGATTCTAACGCGTTTAAGCCTGCCACTTCTCTTATTCTTCTCAAAACATACACAAATCTATCATGTTTATTACAAAGAGAATCAATATGATATTTCCAATTACAAAATTTATCAATTTTTATTCCTAGAAAGTTAGTAGAATCATTCTCAATATTATTTAGAAAAATATCTAACTTCTTAGTTTCCCTACAATGTGCTTGAAACTCTACTAATTTTGTCTATAAAGGTTTATTTTAAGATTATTTTCATCAAGCCATCTCGAGACTTTGGATAAAATTTCAGATGTTTCCTGTTTTAGGTCAAGTTTACTTTTGCATTTGATGAGAAGTGTAGTATCATTAGCAAATAATATTGAATCATGCTTATATATAACATTAGGCAGATCATTTATATAAATTAAAAAAGTAATGGACCTAGAACACTATTGAGGCCTGATGAGCCTCAACACTGGTTTTCAGTATTCCTCTTTGGCAGTTACAGCTATCAACAACATTAAGCATAGACAACATTAAGACTCTAAATTATGATAAAATAAAAAAAAACATAAAAAATTTAAAATACAACATTTTACTAAGATTAACATTAGGGGGAGTTCTGGCGCCATCGTGAATGCAGATGGTCGTAATTTTTTCATAATTATTAAAGTTCGTGGTTATATTGAGTGAAATTATTTAATGTTGGTGGCAATTTGTACAATTTTGTTCAGTGAAAGTGCACAAACGAAATAATCATGAAGAACGTATTTTTATTTTAGCACTTGCCCTGTGCTTGGGTTAAATTTCTATAAATTTTAAAAAAAGATAAAATCCTGTCTGGGGCGAAATTTTTTCTTTCTTTACAATTTCTAGAAATCATGAAGAAATTAGTGTATCGTGTATTTCTTCGCTGCCACCAAATCTCACTAGTAGAGCTTGAGTAACGAAGCCACAGATTTCATGATTTTGTATCTAGTGACAGGACTGATAAAAATAAAAGATTTTATTAATATGGGAGACATGGCAGCATGCCAGCCTTAGCCGGCTCTAGAAAGAGGAAAATTAACTAATATTAACAGTTTCATATCTCTACAAATAAAAAATATATGTGAAAGAAGAACAAAGGCACGTTAACTTTTATAATATTACTAACAGTTTAGTGCACCTTTCATATAAAAAATAAAAAAAAATAAGTTTGCTATGTTTTTTATTCGCCTAAATCATATGACTCTAGTTGACTTATATCTGAATACCTTACTTTCAAATTATACGGGTTATACTTTTTCAAGTAAACTTCATACAAAATTCGGGTTTGCTATGTATATATGGAAGTCCTGCCTCTTATTACGTAGCATTTATACATATATACTCTTTGATTACTAGCTATTGCCCGCGTAGTTTACTACCTAACATTTTTTCGGGTTAAAAAATTATTGAGTTAATTCAACTTATGTGTTAATCCAAGTTACCCTCTGCGTATGTTACTGCGTTGTAAACTTTTGCAATTATGATATTAGTATGATTATAGAAATATGGATTGCACTAAGGTGTAACTTCCAAACTTTTTAAGCATTATGTTTTCAATGTCTCAGACACAGATACTTTACAATGTTCGAATAGAAAGAGAAACCCGATTTTAATTGAAAATCATAGGACTCAGCCAGGGAAGAGACTGAAAATATTTGACTATAAAGACTACAAGATACCTAAGACATTTAGTTTTATTGGATAAGAGTGTCAGTAGTTCACGCTCAGTTGGCGGATATGTAACCCGACGCGGCTGCAGCTCGGTTGCTCAGACCCACCTGGTCGACGACCATATTTTTAGAAAAAAAAGCTGCAGGATTTCGAACACAGAAAATTAACGCTAATTATATAATTTCTCTCAATCATTGCCAATAAAATCAGTTTTAGGTTGGGTCATAACCTTTTAGGCCATTGGTGAAGTGCTGTGCAGCAACTTGCCCGGGTGCCTTACCTGGTCCTGTTACCCTAATGACAGTGTCATGTTCCAGTCTGGAGGTTAAAGTAACGGTAGACTCCCTGTCTTTTGACATAGAAAAAACTTATAACCCAATCTTATTTTGCAGAATCTCTTCAGTACGTCTGGAGAGTTGAGACTACAGACATAGCTCTTTTATGCATTTGTAAAATTCTATGTCTACTTATTGATGAAGGGTTTCTTCAAAGAATATAAGCCCCCTTTCAAATAGCTCGTAAAAGGGCAGGTTTAATTATCTTGTGACATTGATCTTCACACGATCAAATGGTAAGGTTCTGTCTTAATAATATCATTTTCTATCACGAAGTTCGTCACATGCATGTTTTCTAGTATAAATAACCCTTTCTAAGCGGTTTTACCACTACCAAACAACTAGTCACAGATCAATAGTGTCCTGTTGCTAATATATTTTGTCAAAATAGGATTGTGAAATTCATAGGACTAACGTAAACTAGATTTAACTAAAAAATGTGATACCCATGTAAAACAGACATATTCAGAAAAAAATCCACAACAGCCACTCATTAACAATCCTGCCCTTATTTACAACCATTGGAGCGCTTCTAAGTGAATATGATTCGACATTCATTCAAACGGCTATCTCCATAAAGCCACAATACAGATATCGTATTACGGAGAGTTCCCAAAAAACCAGACTCTTGCGTACGTTAAGCATGCTTTTCGCGGTAATATGTGTTAGGGATTTGCCACAAGCGATATAGGTTTAAGTCTTAAGTTTAAGCGTTAGCTGGGCAATCAGGAGCGACTTTCAACCTTGTAAAAAGTTAATATAATTACATTCTTAATCGTTTGTCAAATAATTTATAAAAAAAATCGTGACTGGTGAGAAACTGAGGCAAACATGTTTGATTTATTTGTTAGAGCCATTTGGTCAAATTGTCTTAGGTTTTATAGGCGAAAAAATTCCAATTAAGCTGAAGTTTAAAAAAATATAACTTGAAAATTTCACATCGTTTTTGTGCTGGCTGAAAAGGTTATAAAACTTAATAGGTCAGGAAAATTAAATTTTCACGAGGTATTTCACCTATGGCTCGAGGTAAATAAAGGACAGTACAAAAAAACATTTGTCATTCAATTATCTACCAAAAATGCCTGTTGAATTTTTCTATAAAACCAAGCGTTTTCATAGTAGAGCGCCGAGAAAGCGAGTAGAATGCACTCACATAGTATACCGTTTACTAAGGCAAAAACTTTATTGCTTTTTCGTCATATATTTAAGTTATCTTAAAACTTTTATCTTGATACTCGGGCGTTTAGTGACAAGCATTGCCATCATAGAGCTGTTGAAATTTAGTAAATTATACTACCTTTGTACTTATATATACATATTCTGCTAGCAAAGTACAGAGTTCTAAAATCAGAACATTCAAAAGATAATTACTGTTACTATAGCTTTACTAAACGAAAAAGATAAAGAACAGCTGTGAAATTTACTCACTTTTTCAGCATCTCAACAGCATATATATCGAATCTATGTTCAAATACAAATCTAGATAGAAAGAGAAATTCATCCAGGATGATCTCTAAAACACAATCTTTTGTCAACAAAAAATGCGTATTTCCAATTTCCATATAAAAATAATGTTGCCTAGGATTGGATATCCATGGCTATCCACCTCAAACATCAAAACATCTTAACACGTTCGCGCGAACGCGCCGTCGCAACTGAAATCTTACTGTGACACTATATTTCTCCATACAAATGGCAACGAAGTTCATTGACGTTTTGACTATATTGCAAATAGTAATTGATGATACTGTTTCTCAAACGTCATTAAACGTCACCGTTTATAAACGTTCTGGTTCTGAATTTGATGTTTAATAGTTTAACAATTATAACAGCGCTTTAACACGTCCCTTATTTTTACAAAATCAGTTGACTTTGTATCATATAATGATTTTAAATTATGGATAAAAACGTACAAACGTGCAATCATCAATATTATCTATCTGCGCACAGGCTGACTGAAGTATGGCAGCGGGGAACATTACTGACGTTATTAAACGTTGTGAGTCTCAAATATCTAGTTAATATCTAGTACCCACCTACGAACTCGATTAAAAAGACTTGTTGCGGCGCTAGCGCTTAAAATTTGATGCGGTGTGGCACAAAGAAGAGCAATCTTCAATAAACTTATAAAATGAAATTTACTTATTTGCGGAATATGTGTGTTTAAAAGTTGTTACAGAATACTTATTCATACCAACATATTCTACCACATTGTGGTGTGCAAATATCTAACTTAATTAAATATATAGTATTTTTTATTTTTGTTATTTATATATTTTAACATATAATTTCGTTTAAATATATTTACTACCAGGTTAGCACTAATTAATTAGAGCAAAAATTTTAACGATCGAGTTTTACCCTATCTGCCATACACTATTAACTATGGGAATCAAGCGTATGTAAACGTTCTTTGATATAAAATAATTTTTATACTGACGTCTTCAGAAGTTGTTCTTTATCGCGCATGCGGGAAATTGACGGTAGTAAACGTTGTTCACACGAACGCGTTATATAACAAACTTGAATTAATAAATTATATTTAACTTGGGCTCAGTACTTCAGTAACAAAACGCTGCCACTTATAACATTAGACCACAGTAACTTGATACAGCTTGGCCCACACCCGAATTTTGCAGCTCATTAACCAATGGCGTGTCTTTTTTGCAATAAACCGATACCCCGAAGATGCTCCAGTGGTTTTAGCAATAATCTTATTGTGGCCACTCGTAGCGTGAACCGAGGTATCGGTTTCTGTAATTACAGCTTTAAAAACCGTTTTTTGGACCGCTTGATTGAGTTACCTCGCAAATAGTATTAAAATCGTAGCGCACAGGATTGCACAGGCGGACAGGATCGGTTACATTTGCTATTGTTGCTGCTAAATATTTATCGTGTAAATATCTGATACTATTTTTTTCCGTAGCTTTGTAGCAAAATATGTCTAGGATCTAGCTGGTAAATGTTTTTCGATGAGAACTATAGTAGCTGATTTTATGAATGAAGCAATGGTATTTAAAAGAGACGAAGCCAGAACTTGTGGATGATAGACATTTCAATCAAAATCGATTAGGTAGTTTCGGGGTTTTGTTTCGAACAAACATATTATTTAAAAGATTCTTATCGTGCTCACGATGGCAACAAAACTCCAATGTTTTTTTTTCTTTTTAAACTTGTTTAATTGGAACGAAGTTCCTTATTGCGCGTTGTGAATGGGGGTTAGACGGAAAAAATTCTTACGAAAATGTTGTGACGACACTTTTTGCTTTGTGGTCTAGCGGTTCAGTAGTTGGACTTGACTGCATGAGGTCTAGGGTTCGAATCCCGGGTCAGACAATTTTTTTTTAAATATTTTTTTTATTTTTCATTTTCTATTTTTTTATTATCATTTTCATTTTTTTTATTTTATTATTTTTTTCTATTTTTATTTTCTTTTTTTTTCATTTTTCTCTGTCTGTCTCTCTCTATAAGAGAGATAGAGATAGAAATTACTAGAGATTGATAGAGATTGAGAGAGAGAGGGGGGAGAGAGAACTTCCTTCCATCCGGGTGTCCCTTGACACCTCTCAACTTTTTTTATTTTAATTTGGATAGAATCGTATCGTTTTGTGCCATACGATTTTTTTAATGTATTAAATTATATTTGTATTTTTTTATGTAAGTAATTATATATTATACCGGCTATTATTATTTGACCGCCTCGTTGGTCGAGTGGCTAGCGTACATGCCTAACTACATCGACCAACCGCGAGGCTCGGGTTTGATTCCCGAGGGAAGCGGGCATTTGTGTGATGAACATTTAGTTGACTGCATTTCCGGGTCTGGATGTTTATTAAATTTATTCTGGTATCTATTTAAGTATTTCTATGTATTAGAATCGTTGACTAACACCCATATCACAAACATATAATTTTCTTACTTTTAAAACAACTAGTGCGAATAAATGAACGAATTTTATTTTTGTCATGATTCGCTAAACTATATTTTTCCTTTCCTAAGAACTTGTTCCTGACAATATAGGTATATGTATATAAACAAAAAAGTATCAATATCGGTCCGGTCGGCGCGTAATGAGAAAGCCAATGGAAATGGGGATTCATATTTATATATTTACTAGCTGTCCCGGCGAACTTCGTTCCACCCGTCCGTCAAATAATAAAAAAATATTTTACCCATTTTCCCTGCAACTTTCCCAGGTTTTTCTTCATAAGAACCTTC
>NJDC01001018.1:47143-86721 GCA_002245475.1 Calephelis virginiensis
TTTTATTTTTCATTTTCTATTTTTTTTATTATCATTTTCATTTTTTTTTTATATATTTTTATTTCATTTTTTTTATTTCATTTTTCTCTGTCTGTCTCTCTCTATAAGAGAGATAGAGATAGAAATTACTAGAGATTGATAGAGATTGAGAGAGAGGGGGGGAGAGAGAACTTCGTTCCATCCGGGTGTCCCTTGACACCTCTCAACATTTTTTATTTTAATTTGGATAGAATCGTATCGTTTCGTGCCATACGATTTTTTTTAATGTATTAAATTATATTTGTATTTTTTATGTAAGTAATTATATATTATAACGGCTATTATTATTTGACCGCCTCGTTGGTCGAGTGGCTAGCGTACATGCCTAACTACATCGACCAACCGCGAGGCTCGGGTTCGATTCCCAAGGGAAGCGGGCATTTGTGTGATGAACATTTAGTTGACTGCATTTCCGGGTCTGGATGTTTATTAAATTTATTCTGGTATCTATTTAAGTATTTCTATGTATTAGAATCGTTGACTAACACCCATAACACAAACATATAATTTTCTTACTTTGGTGTTAGATTCAATTGGTGTGACTTGTCCAGCGATATTTACTATTTATTTATTATATAATATTTTACAGTTATTTTAAAACAACTAGTACGAATGTATTTTTGTGGGTTTTTTATTTTTGTCCTGATTCGCTAAATTATATTTTTTCTTTCCTAAGAACTTGTTCCTGACAATATAGGTATATGTATATAAACAAAAAAGTATCAATATCAGTCCGGTCGGTGCGTAATGAGAAAGCCAATGGAAATGGGGATTCATATTTATATATTTATAAGAAGAAGATAGACGCTGTCCTGTCATAACTACGAATAAGTATAAATTTTATTTTCATATGAACGCTCTCCTGACAAAAACTAACACAACAAAAAAACACGATGAAATTAATGTCTTAGTTTCCGGGTATTGAGATAATCAAGGGAAATACACACAAAAAAAAATTCCTCGTAACGTTTTGTTTATAATTAAAAATTATAATAAAAAAAATATTTAAAAATTACGCAGAATATATATATAGCCGGCCCGTGTACTTCGTATGGCTTGCATTACAAACAATAATAATAGTTTGGGAAAAAATTAGAATATTGTTTTTCCTTTTTACCCCGTCATTTTCCCGGTTGTTATTTTCGTATGAACCTTCCCCTGACATTAAAACAAGTAATTAAGCGAAGTAAAACTGCAAAAACAGACTCCAACCACGTACAGTAGTACTATTTATAAATTATGTGCTTCGGCTATATTCGTCAAGCTGCGGAAATCCGAATGTATTTTAAAGATATAGAGTTGTTATTACACATAATTAATCATTTCGCTTAAATTTAGATTAGTTCATCCAATTTAAAAATAAAAGTATAAAGTGTAAAAAGAGTAAAAAGTGTAACGCCGAATCGCATAATTTAAATAGTAGTACTGTACACGTCGCAATTTGATCATTCATTTTTGGAAAGATAGCAAATGTCTCCAAAATGGTCTCATCTAAATTTTTTCAACATACTACTAGAAATATTTGAGTAATACTTTATAATGAGTGCATTAATTATCTTCTTAAATAAGAAAGTAAAATGTATATGCTCCATTAAGTATATCTCAAAAACCACTGGTCAGATCAGGATGAGACTAATATTGGACCACCTCAAAATTATAACCTACATTTTTAAAAGAGCCATCAAAACTAGTTGACTATTGGCTGAGTAATCACGTAACAAACATAAAAAAACATACAGTTAAATAAAGAATCTCCTTCTATTTGGAGTCGTTTAAAAGCATTATTTAAAGCGGTCTTTGTCACACCTTCTCATAAAACGTAACCCAAAATTGAGCGCAGTGTTTAGTGATGGTTGGCGTACTTCCATAATGGCCATGGTTTTTACGTCGGCTAACTGTAAGGGCCCGGTAATTGAGCACAGTAATGTTAACGAGACGGTATGATGAGCTGCTGGCCGCGAGGTTGGTGAGACGGGAATACCTTCTGCATTTTTGGGATTCATTCCGATTTAGATTATACTTACCCTACTGGCGATGGCCGGGGATAATCATATACATGTATGGAATTATCACGAAGTGTGTGTAAATAAATTCTTCATTTAGTAACTTCACGCCCATATCCTTGAAAAGTAGGCAGATGCACCTGCGAGTAAATCAAGACGTAGTCCCACAATGTGATAGGTGGCAAGCCTATTGCAAAATCGAGCACATATCCAATCGTGGGCAACGTTATTTTTATTAGAAATTTGAACATACACATCTTCTGGTTTTATTTTGTTGCGATATTCATTTATATTAAATCATAAAATTTGTAACTTTTTAAAATTAAAAGCTAAAAACCATTTGATTACCTAAGGATTTCGCTTTAAGATATTTATAGACTTTTGTTTGCATTAGGCAATTACAACTGCGCTTTATTAGGAGAGCTCCGTAACTTCTAAAATTTAATTTTGCCCAAGCCATTCTTTCACGGGCCGATGAAAATAAATAATAAATAAATATCTGTGGAAAAGTTACACAAATGTAATCTAACCCCAAAGTAAGCAAATTATATGCTTGCGCTATGGGTGTCAGTCAACGACACTATTACATAGAAATACTTAAATAGATACCAGAATTAATTTAACACCCGGACCCGGAAATGCAGACATCTAAATGTTCATCACACAAATGCGTGCCCCCGTCGGGAATCACTGTTGGTAGGTAGAGTTAGGTGTGCACAGCTCCATGACCAACGAGGCGGTCGACCAAAATCAGAATCGAAATCAGAGCATCCGTTTAAAATTTATACACACACATACACACATGCACAGAGAGATGCAAGTCAAATTTATAACAGCCTTCTTTTTCCATCTGATATTAAAAACAACGTGGGCCGGACTTGGATTGCCTAGTTGGCGATAGATTTGCCACCTATCACATTGCTGGAATAAAGTGCCTTCGACTAATAACGGGAAATTCTACCTATTCGGGATTTTTTCCCCGAAAAGGTAGAATTTCTTTTAGAACACTTTTTTAAGTGATTACAATCATACTATTCATAGTGCTCCTTCTGCTGCACCTACGTCAGGAAGGAGCGGATTCTTCCCCTAACTTGCAACATAAGATGTAGGTATGTGTTGTGTTTTTGAAACAAAATATACTAACGGTCTAACGCAGAGACGTCAATTAACATTTAATCTAAATATAATTAAGGCATAATTTTGTATGGACAATTGTAACTTGATGTCGATTAAAAGATTTAAAGCCCGGTGAACTTGTAAAAACCGAGAGGTTAGCAACATATTAGTCATTCCAAAAAAAAGAGATAATTGATGTTTCCGAGTTCTGTCGTTAAAGTATAAATAATAACAACTTACACCTACAAAAATGTTCACTGCTATCAAAATATTTCGAAAACAAGCACTCGACCAATTTAAATAAAACCTTAAATGTGTTTTAAAAATTAACGATGTTCTAGGTTGTAAATAAACAAAATTTCCTCCAAGGTCAGCTTTGTTGAAAGCCATGATTACAAAAGTCTAGAATCCCTATTAAATTTAAATTTACGAATAAATAAATAACAGACAAAAAATTCAAGAAAACTTATCACAACTTCTGAAATATCTTCAACTAGTTTCGCAGGATTCTAAAACATATAACCTTCCTCTTCAATAACTTTATCTATTAAAAAAACCGCATCAAAATCGGTGGTGTAGTTTTAAAGGTTTAAGCATATAAATGGACATAGAGACAGAGGAAGCGACTTTGTTTTATACTATGAGAGAGAGAGAACTCACGAAACAAAGTCTTTGCATCACGACTTTTGTTTCGTGAGTTCTCTAGAAGGTCAGCTTTGTTGAAAGGCAAGATTACAACCGTCTCGAACCACTATTAAATTTAAATTTACGAATAAACAAGAGACAAAAAATTCAACAAAACTTCTGAAATATCTTCAATGCAAAGACACAGCTCTTTCGTGATTTTGTAATGTATCGACGAGACCACTGACTGGGTAGTTACGGAGGTATCATGTAACATGCAGCCACGTATCGGTTTCCCCTTCACACACCCCATTACCCCCATGCCACCGGCGATTCTGTTCTAGGCCTGTGGGACAATAGGTCACTGCCCAACCAGTTTTTTAATTCTTTTTCAATTCAATCAATGTTCAATGAATCTTAATTTATCTGATAAAAATTGGAAAAGGCCCGATAAAAGTATCCTAGTTATAATCTAGCCGCAGTAAAAATACAAAAAACCATCTTCAACTTCAATGAGCAAGGAACCTAGGTACACAAAAATTAAGTATTTTCTTTCATTTCCATTGAACCCCATCATCAGATCCAGACTTGGCGACTGGCGATTGGCTTTCAAGATGAGATCATCTTGAAAGTAAGCTCTTTCAAGTAAAAAAATAATTTTTGAAATCGGTTCAGGAATGACGGAGAAATCGATTAACATACGTTAAAAAATATGAGTAAAGCACATAACATCTTTCTTTTTTCAAAGCCGCTTAAAACACAAAAATGTCTTTCTGACTTACTGAAAAAGGTCTAAATGCCTTCCTTATCCATAAATGTCTAATTTCAAAGATGTATATTATGTTTGTATTACTTACTTAAAAAGTTCTAAAGGCAAAAATGTATGTGTTTAGATGTTTAGTTTAGTATGAGTTTTTCTTCTTTTCTAAAAATGACTTTGTTTATATTTCTCTAACTTAGCGAAACAATTATAGTATTCGGTTACTGTAATTAATTAGATTTTAACAACACCTATCAAACTCGGGCTGATATTCGGTTTTTACCTTGACAATATTATACTTTTCCTTTTCACTTAATATAAGTATTGATTATTTGTTAATTGTATAAATAATGAAATATTTATGTTTTTTAAGCAATACTAAAGTATCAACGTGTGTTTTGTTTAGGAAAACAAACAGACATTTTTATTTTTTGTATATTTAGATACTTGTTCTTCAAACTTCGTTGAAGAAAAGTTAAGGGTAAAAAATACGTCCGCGTTGCTTGGCAACACTAATCGCCTTGTTATTTTTAACTCCTTATTGTACTTAATAGAAATTGCAGAAAAAATTAAGACTAAAACAACGTTTTTTTAAGTACAAACAGCGAGCTTTTCACTAAATAGTATAAAATGAAGTCGCTTTCTCTGTCCCTATGTCCCTTTGTATGCTTAAATCTTTAAAACTACGCAACGTATTTTGATACGGTTTTTTTAATAGATAAAGTAATTGAAGAGGAAGGTTTATATGTATATTTTATACTCGTGCAAAGCAGGGGCGGGCCGCTTAAATTGTTATTTGAAAAATAATAAGGGTTATTAATATATTAAACTTCTTTTTAATAAACAGATAGCATAATAAGATTTATCTGTCGCTGATTAAAAGATAATTAAATTCTCTAATAGTCTAAAATCCGAAGTTAGGTCGACTTACACCGATATATTAAAAATGGGTTGCCTAAAAAATCCTGGACCGAATATTTTTAATTATTTAAAAAAAAATTAATATTTCCAATTCTTTTTCAGGCAACCCTAAATATCGACTTAAATTGTAATAAAAATTGCAACTTCGTCTTATTCCTACTTTAAGTCAGGATAAAATCTTAATATTGCACCAATGAATGAATAAAAAACATTTTAAAAAATGAAAAAAAATATCCAGGATTTTTTCAGGCCACCTATTTCTAATATATTTTCTGATATACTAAATTTGCTATAAAACCGGTTTCATCCTATTATCAGCTCGATGTAGGTCGACCTAACTTCGGATCTTCGACTATAAGTGCCGTAAAGTACCCGCTGTTAAAGTATAAGTCAGTTTAAGTAAATTTAGAAACAAAATGGCGCCCTATTCAAATTCCGTACGGAAAAAAATCCGAAAATTTGTTGTCTTAGATTTCTATGATTTTTTTTAAAAACGGAACTATGTTTTAAAATTTCGAATATATGTAGCGGACCTAACTGCACCAATCAACCTCAAGTTTGGGGTTCGACGAGGGAATGCATTTGTGTGCTGAACATCTAGATGCCCGTGTCTGCATTTCTGAATCTGGTTGTTTCTTAACTAAAGTTAGTCTATGCCAACATTAGCCAACTAACACCCAAGCAACTAACTAACAACAACAAGCACAAGCATTTACTTTGTTACTAATATTTTTTAATTAGATTAAGATTCAATTTGTGTAATTTTTTCAAATATATTAATTTTTATAGCCTTTATTACACTGATATTTTAGACTATTTATTTATGCTATTTATTGAAAAAGCCGATAAAGATATTAGAAGCTAAAAATAATATTAATGTTATTGATGCGTTGTCAATCTTAATTTGATATATTATCTAAACGTCAAACTTAGATAAGAGAGTGTATCTGCCGTCAATACCGGAACATGACAATGACAAGCACTGACGTTACAGTAGTGGAAATTGATACGAAATCATTCGGGGCAGTCATACTCTATCACAAATTAAAACATATTTTTTAAATTATAAAAATCCATAAAAAATTAACTAAACGTTTGCAGTAATGGTCTTTTTAATTTTATTCAAGTTATTTTACCTCCAAACCAGAAGTTATCCGACGTTCCTTGACCTAGATTGTATAAAAAGCTTTCAATTACCTCTGCCAATCAAACCCTGAGTCCTCGGAGAATGATAAGTCAATTACTGGAATGTCCACTTTCAGATTCGAGGTAATTTAATAAGTCTATACATGTCTTACGTTTACATTTCAAGTTAATGTTAAGTAACACAAAAAACCTATTCTCATAAAGAGTTAGTTTATATTTTTAGCGTCTACTACGACAGTAATACAAGAAAAACATCACTACATAGTATAAAACAAAGTCGCTTCCTCTGTCCATATGTCACTTTGTATGCTTAAATCTTTAAAACTACGCAACAGATTTTTATGGGTTTTTTAAATAGATAAAGTAATTAAACAGGAAGGATTATATGTATATTGTATGCCCGTGCGAAGCCGGGGCGGTCCGCTTGTGACTTTAATAAACTATCATATACAACATTTTTACTCCTAATCATCCTATTTTCATAATGCTAATGATGTCTTCGTCGTGTTTCAACTAGCTAAACAAGTAAAAATCTTCACGCCCATATCCCCGAAGAGGTAGACAGAGGCGCAACCAGGGCAAACACGAATAGCCGAAGACACTTAATCCCAAAGTGTGATAGGTGGCAAGCCTATCGCCAAACCGAGCTCACATCTAATCCCGAGCAATATTTTTTTATGCGAAAATTGAAAAAAACGTATTTTCGTTTTGTTACCCGACCTGGGAATCGAACCCGGGACCTCATGAAGTTAAGTCCAACACCTTGACTACTAGACCATAGAGGCGATTATTGGCTATGACATTAGAATTAGCAATCAACGATCTAAGTATTACTGTTTCAAAAAAAATTAAATTTTGAATAACTAATCTCATAGGTAATAAACAAAAATAATATACTATTTCATAATATTAGCAATAAATCTACAGATATCGTACGATTTTGGCCAAATATTACAAAAAAATTCAAAATAGCATTGATATTACAGTTTTGTAATTAGTGATCAAATTTGTTAGATATTGTTAGATGTGCAAACATAATATTATAATAATTGTAACTAGTACTTACAGAGGAAAATATTAAATATATGTTGACTCATGACACGAATTTATCTAACCCTACAGTAAAAACATATAAAAAAAAAAACTAAATCTTCACGCTCGTTCCCCCAAACAATTAGGCAGAGTCATGGCACCCAAGATCAGCCAATGGCACTTAGTCCTACAATCTTCTATCACAGAAGGCAAACCTATCGTAAACTTAGCACTAATCCAATCCCAGACAACGTAGCTCATATTAGGAAATTGAAAAAAACTCGTTTTTATTTAATAAAAAATACTAGTGAAAGCGGTATAGAACAATATTAATACACTAAAGTAGTTCTTATTTTATGACTTTTTGCAACTACTGAGCGGAGTTGGATTTTGCCATTGAAATGGTTACTAAAAATAATGTAAGAAGAAAACAGGTCTAAAAACTTACATCCACCACACAAATACTTGTTCCTGTCAAGAATCAAATCACGCTTCTTGGATTGGTGAAATAAGGCGTATATACTAAACCCATAACTACGGGGACAATCGAAAATTTAAGAGTCCAGATTTTTCAGAGACAAGGTGAAAAAGTCGCGCTCAACAAGAGTAATCCTAACGCACAACAGAGCCATTACAGAAACATGAATTAATGTCAATACAAACAAATTGTACTTACGAGGTCTGAGCCCAATCCCATTTGAGGAATTATCTTCAACAAGTGGGCAACGTCGCACGCAATTACCTACACATCAGTTGAACTCGTGGATATACATAAACATAGACTAAAATATGCAGTATTCCTAGCAATAAAATGGCGATATGCGACCGTGGGGCGACAGACTGTTCTTAGATTTATTATATTGTTAAATATTATGTTCAAGTTATGTAACTTCAATGCAGTAAAACTGCAAGGAATTGACTTTGTTTTCAATAATTAAGCCATCTAAGTCCAAAAAATTAGTATTTTCCACGATTATCCTGTGATTCTATGATTAGATTGAGATTTGGTGGCTATGGGACTACCTTTTTAGGCCTTTTAAGTAGGCCTTTTACCATTTTTTTTCAAATCGGGAAGATAAATTGATTAACACACATAAAAAATGAAGTCGAACATATTTTAATCTTCTCCTTTTTTTAACGTCGGCTAAATAGAATAGACTGACGACTGGTTCGTTTATCGAAGCATAGCCAAAAGTTTGGAACACAATTCGCTGATATTTGGCTAACAGAAAGTTATTTTTATGTAAATATATTCTGATACAGGTGATTATATTCCTGAAAAAATTGTTAAGTTAATAAGTTTTTATGAAACTTCGAATGGATGACTTTATAGACAGAAACTTTTATACGTAACGTTTATACGTAAGTCTGTCCCGTTTTGTTAATTCATGATTTGTTCTTTAAGAAGTTTATATAACCTTTAATAATAGGATTTATACCAAATTTTCATACAAATCCGTAATGTTTAGCTAAATTATGCAGTATAACCAAATTCCGCACCCACTTAGATACTGGACATTTATAATTGAGAATATTTTTTTTATATTTTTTTACTAGCTCATGTTGAATAAAAACAAATCATTATAATATTTACAAGAAGAATATTCAGAAATACAACTTAAACTTCATTTATAATTCTTAGAATAACGGTACCTAAACAAATTTTTCAAAACTCAAAATTTTTCAAAACATTTGAAATAGTTTCCTGCATGCATATCAATAAACTCAAGTTTGAGCCTAATGCTTAAACGGCGAAGTTTCTGACTAAAAACTGCATTTCTGTGAACCTTGTATTGCATTGCGTTCTGCTGCAATTAAAGCTCGTTAGAGTAACCAACATTATTTAGAAAACAATTTATTAACTACACTTAAACTTTCCGCACTATTTTTTTTATTATTGTATTTTTTTGTCAACCAGTTTCACTATTCAAGCATCATCAGAACTCAGGGCATTGAATAGTGCAACTGGTTGGCAAAAAAACATATAACAAAAAAAATATAGTGTGAAAAGTAAAAGTGTAGTTAATAAATTGTTTCTAGAATGGAATTCCATCAAGCACCAAGAAGTATAGAAACTACAAAAAACATTCTTTAATTGATTGAACATTTTTGCCAACTTGAAAATGTTAAGACAACCTGCCAGTTTGTTTATCAATCCGTCAGCAACTCGCCTAAAAATATTATTTACTTGTAACTGATGTGCCTACACTGTGGCGCAACTAACAAAATGTCGCCTTGGACAAACTAATTAAACGGCGCGCATCGGGAGCCGAAATATAAACATGGTTGTTTATACTGACAGATTGAGATGCGCCGGGACTTACGCCCCACAAATTGTGTTTTAATTTTTTAAACTGACAACACTCGGCGATTGGTTCGGGGAGAGCGCGAGTCATTTATTTTAATTTGTCCCCGCGTTTGACACGTGTCAAAGTGACGTGAATCTCGCGCCAGACATTAGTTAATTGTACGGGTTTTGAGGATTTGATTTGTTCTGTTCATTGCGAGCGCTGTACAATAACCGCAGTTTCATATAAATAAACTATAACAGATAGCGACACTACAAAAAAATATTATACTTTTAATCCAGAAATATCAATATCGTCCGTATTAAGTACCGTCCGTATTAAGTCCGTAAGGAGCACGTATGGTTGTGCCCCCGGCAGCGTCTTTAGGGCTCATTGAAATTTTACTAAATTAAAATGCTATATAACCCGAACAAAACCTCATTTGATTATGAACCATATCGATCACATCAGCTTTTAAAGAAAAAGATCCGTATCGAAATATGTCTATTTATTCAGGAGTTGTTAAGTCACAGACAGATACTCTCTCACACACACACAGACACACACACACACACACGCGCACATACACACACAAACGCGCAGACACGTCAAACCTTATAAAACCTCTGTTTCATTCGGGGAATACCCGAAAAGAGCTTAATTGATTTTTCTATTCTATATATTTTGTTTCCAAAACATTTCACATTACTGAGGATCTTAGCACCTTAGAATAGTTGTCCGCTACTTGTCTCAATAATCTTGAATCTCAATTAAAAATCCAAAATCACTAAGCCCCACAATGTGATAGGTGGTAAGCCTGCCACTAACCGGGCACATATTCCAATCCCGGGCAATGTTTTTATGAATAGAAAATTGAAAATACGTATTTCCTATTTTGTTGCCCGACCCGGAACCTCAAGAAGTCAAACCCGACGCCGGACCGCTAGACCACAGAGGCGATCAAATGGTTATGTGTACTTAAAATGTGTTTAAAGTTATAAGTGTTCATATTCATATGCTTTATCGTCTAGACACTAGGATAAGACATAATATGCGACAGGAATAAGCATGACAGTGGCCTTGATCTACCAAACCCCAGATTTTACACCATTTTTAGCACGATTGCTAATTATCTAATAAACATTGTAAGTATAATGTAATAAAATTGTAAGTATTTATTCGCTTTAATGAACTCGTAACATAATACGCAATCTTGAAATTCATGCTTATCTCCTTGGTTTTCTACAGACACTTTATATCGTGAAATAGAAGTGCTCAGGTTCAGGCAGATTTACATATTAAAAGCTTGTACTTCAGCTCATAAGCTCATTCTAAACTTCAGCAATTATCAAAAAAGAGTTGTCAAAAAAAAATTTTTTCGGGCACAAATTGCCATAAGTGAAATATACTTTTGCTAGAAGGATTCACATGTAGGTATGCGTATTGTGCCATTTATTATAACGTTTTAAAAATCTTGCGAGATTAGAAACTGCTCACTAACGGCTAATTTTAATAATGTATACGATGGATTTCAAGCAATCTAGATAGCTGCGTATCCGCCGGCCTATCTTATATCTAATTGCCATATTTATCCTGTCCACAGATATGTTATTGGCAAGCGATAACATAAAAATGGAATAAAATATCAATCTTGGACAGCAAGATTTGGATTAGGATTGATTATTAATATTGGCCGTAAGAGAATGTTCTGTTAGACTTACAGCCTGGTTGAAAACATTGAACTATGAACTCCTTTCGTCGCACCATTTCGATTTGAAAGCGTTTCCCTACCTGCTACTGCCTGCATTGGTATACTTGGCGTTGATATTTGGAGTGATGTTCAATTTCGTGGTCATCTGAAGGATAAGGCTAAAATAGCCTCTAAAAACTTGGTGTACTCAGTAAAGTGAGACAGTATTTCAAGTCGACCCATCGCTTACAAATATAGAAAGCGCAAATTCGGCCTCATATGGAGTACTGTTTTTCTAGGTTCAATTATTGCACGAACCAGTATCTAATGGAATATCGCTATATTTAAAAGCTATAAGTGTTTTAAATCCACCGACTATAACTTATACATTTACTGTTAGTAATTTCTGAGTTTATTTATATTTTTTGTATTTTATTATTTACTTCCTTGTTACACAAGGTACAGTTACCTTAATTATTGTTTGTGTAAATATTTTTGTTGCTTAAATGTTATATGTTCTAGTTTATACTATAGGTATAAGTTTAATTAATACCTTTAAATGGTTAATGTAAATTCTGATTTGGTCTCCCAATACACAGGCTTTGCCTAGTTTGGAAACCCCTGGAAAGTCGCGTAACTGTTTTTGAAGTCGTTAATATGTTTTTAATGTTACTGAAGTATAAATGTTCTGTTGTTTTGTTATAAAAATAGACAATAGTTGTAATAATGTTTTGTTATTGAATTAATTATTTATAAAAATAATGTATGTTTCCTTGAAAAAACACGAAACAAAAAACTTTCTGAAGTAAGCCCGCTTGAATCATTAAGGAATGATGTTCCAATCCCTATTTTTCTCAAAGCTATGGCTTAAGGGTTTGTCAAAAAATTCGAGGGTGATCTGCTGTGGAGTTGTACCAAGTAATGACGCGTTATTTAGTTTAGAAAAATAATTCTTTTTTTATTTATATATTAGGATCACGTAACCATGATTTTTTTCATAAATAAGTCACCTCTTTATGCCAAAGATGTTAATAATTGGGTATTTAACGTAAACAACAATGCAAATGTTCCGGTGGTATATGATTTTAAATTAAAACGTTGGGTATTATTATTATCGACTAATAACATAAAAATATATCATGAGTATCTCGTCTAAATAATTAAAAATGTTCCGTAGTAGTTTATAAAATTGTTGACTGATGCGCGTCAATTGTATGGCCGAAGTGAACAAAGTGTTTTCTGGTTCTGATTCTGTACTCGACTAAAGTCTGGGATGTCGAGCCTTTTTCATAAGCTGTAAACTGCGTAAGGTCCTTAAACTCTTACCCTACAAATTGTAGGGTAAGAGTTTACGATACGATATTGGCCAGTTAATATGGTTTTAACCAGAAAAAGAAAATTCGGTGGTACCAATTTGGACGAATCATAGGTACTGTACCAACTACTCTGATTTATTTATTCATTTTACATTAGGAGATGCGAGTTAAGCTTAAAATATGAAAAACTGAAAGCACTATGCTTTATTTAAACGCGCCATCGTTTGGTTATATTTTTTATAAATACAATATTGTAACCCAGTAACATTCTTAAAATTGAGATTGAGACGAAATGCTAAATTGATGAATCATGAAATAGTTTCAGACGAAGTGGAACAGAGAGTAGAAACCCAATCCCTGACATCGTGTAGAGTATAGATTAGTTCTTCTCAAAGTGGACCGAGGTGGACGCCTAGGTCTCTACAGGCATCTCGACTTGGGTATATGTTGGGTGGTAGGTAAGGTAAGCCATGCAGGGGATCAACTGAATTCAGCAAAAATTTGATTGTTGTGTGTTAGTGATTGAAAAAATTCTATGAAATAAAAGTTTGGGAATCTCTGGACTATAGATCATAGATAATATATATGTTATTCGGGTTCCTCTCTCATCCACATATCTTACCACAATATAACGAACAAGGCGGATTTCCTTAGAGAAAAGAGACAATAGTCGCATAAAACTAAAAACATTTCGAATTTTGCTATCTTACGGTCTGGAACTATTTAACCTATCCTTAAGCACGGAATAAGACAATGGCCCAGTACTGACGCTAACGAGGCAGGAATGTATAAAGCGATGGTAAAAACCTGAGGACGCTGCTTATTTTTTCGTTACTGCAAGAACTATTTACTATTGGGTTTTATAATTAACAGTAAATACATTTTCATTAGATGCAGATGTCACGGTAGTAAAACGTCCAAAATGTATAGTTTGTTTGTGGTCTAAAATTTATTAAGTTATGGCTTGTATAGTTTGCGAGCATAATACTAGAAACTTGGTCCTACATGACATTGATAACTTTTATAAGACCTTCGGGTCAAAAGAACATTTGTAAGATCAATGTGAAATAAATATACTTATTTTCATTTTTAGAGTGCAAGCCTTAAAGACTCGTCTTTGCAACATTTTTACATCAAAACATTTCCTAAAGTACTTCAATATCACTCTATAGAAGGAGATGGTTCTCTATTAGGCTTTATGTTTTTTTTTTTGATGTTACGCGGTTACTTGGCTACTTAACGGATTTTGATGCTTCTTTTTCTTTTTTAAAGATAGTTCATGATTCAAAAGTAGTTCTATATTAATTTTATTATGATTCGACTAGTAGTTTTTGAGCTGATGACGAAGTCGTCAATTTAAGTGAAAAATGTAACATTATTAATTACATGGGGCACACTAAAAGTTTTTCACTTCTAACTAATCGGAACTATTTAAATTTCGAATGTTATATTTTTAAAACGTTGAAACCTTGTTAGTAATAAAAAAAACAATTGGCTGGAAATAATTTGTCGATTGTTTTTTATCACCCATCAAAGTTCTACGTACGCAACGAAAATGGAATTAAGTCGAAAAGGTGTTAGAGCGATGCTTTTTATGATTTTAAAAATTATCTTTCTCCGCAAGATTAAGCCGCTCGTCTTCAAAATGCCTTTGGGAGAGAAGCACCTTGTTTAAGCACCGTGAGCGATTGCTTGCTGAGTTTGAGAGAGGTCGAGTTTCTTTATATGACGAATTTCGTAAAGGGCGGCCTTCAATTGCCGTCAACGAAAATAATGTGGCTACTGTTAAGCAGTTACTTGTAGAAAATCCCCGGATTACTTATGAGACAATTCGAGGACTATTGGGGATTGGTAAAAAGCGGGCTCGCGTGGAACGGTGCTCACAGATGCTACTGAAATACGACTACGGACATTCTAATGTTGTTTATGACATTGTCACAGGAGATGGAACGTGGATTTATTATTTTAAACTTGTAAAAAACAATCTTGTAAATGAGTGTTTGAAAATGAGAATAGGCCAACAAAAGTTAGACAAGCGAGAAGCGTTGGTAAAAAAATAATCGCTTTTATTTTCTTACCTACGGGTCCCATATGTACGATTCCATTTGAAGATCACAGCAGGGTCAATGCCAAGAAGTATTCTACCATTTGTTTACCCAGGGTGTTAGAAAAAATTCGCGAAAGACGACCCAAAAGCCGCTATCTCTTACACCATGATAACGCTTATTCACACACGACCAACAAAACAAAGTCATTTTAAGCTTCCGAAAAAGTAGATCTTGTCACTCATCCTGCGTATAGCCCCGACCTAGCACCCTGTGATTTGTATATTTTCTTCAAAATCAAAGATTCGATGAGAGGTTTTACTTTAATGAACTCCGAAGAGGCAGTGATAGCGTTCAACAGCGTGTAGAAAACAAGCCTTCAGATCTGTGGTCCTCCTGATTTAAAAATGGTTCGATCGCATGAAAAAATGTTTAAAATGTAAAGGAGATTATTTTGAAAAGCAATAAACATAATATATTGGTCATAACATGTTGTTTTTTTTAAGTTACGCAAAACTTATAGTGTGACCTACGTATAACTCCCCCAGTAAATAAAATTTATGTGGGACCATTTCGACAAATAATTATCAATTCGCCAATTCATTTAAAAATAATTATTATCAAATAGTCACGGTCATGATTCCAAGGTAGACTCATATCAATTTTATCATGATCCGACTAGTGAGTTGCTGACAAGGTTGTCAACATTAACGAAAAATTTTATTTTATTAAGAATAAATCACAAATGAATGTTGATAAAATTGATGTGAGACCATTTCGGAGTCGGAGTCTTTTTCGAAAAATAATTATCAAATCGCGACTTCTTTTGAAAATAACTATTATGAAATAGTTGAATCGGTTTTTGCACTCAAAGTAAACAGTTCGACGATTTTGTATAATACATCTACAATCTATATACGAATAAGATACGAACTCACCACAGAACTCACCACATTTTTTAATCCATTCATTTAGCGCCGAAAATAAAAAAGGTTCCATAACATATGTTAATAATAACCTCTTTATTGAATAACATATTTTCGCCAACTCCAAGTTTCACGATTCACCGGCCAAAGCCACCGTCTTTTGTCCCTCAAGTGCGTCTTCAAAAGGGTTGAGTACTTAATGAGACCCACACAAAACACTGAAGCACTCTCGTACCTCTCTGTTGCATCTTTTAATATTTTATATCATATGGGAGAGGGCACTTGAATGCAAACAGATCTTATTCAAATGTATCTTTTGAGATGGCAAACAAACAGCCTGATGGTATGACGGACGGTGATGACGGATGCCTTTCGTACAATTCATCATTAATATATTTACTGTTTTGCTTAGAAATGTGAACCGCCTGCCATTGGAATGATCTGGAAATTTTCATTCCTGTCTTCAAGATATCTATCATTAAGTTATTAGTTAATTAAACCTTCTTAACACCCAACGAAGAGAGAAGTTACAAGTTTGACCTGTCTGTATATGCATCTGTCTGCAAGAGGCATCGGAAACAAATGGATCGACTTCGATTCGGATTTTTTTATTTAATAACTGACATGATAGGTATTGTTGGCGTTATAATTTCTAAGTTTAATATGACTTGAATTGAAATTTTGACCATTTTGACCATAACATAGGTACAGTAGGTACTGTTGGTGCTTAAGTCCTAGAGAAACTCGCCCTGATTGGTACCTACCATTACATTACCTACTTATGCTGTCATGATGTGTCACGTGACGTGTCACGTTAGTGTTAGTAACTGTCGTGTTTCGGTGTAAAGGAAAGAGGACGCATTCACGTAGGAAATTTTACAGCCCACGTTCATGTTGCCAATTCACCCTTGAGATCTTAGATCTCACAATCAGAAAATTCGTCTATCTTCATTTTCCTCCTTCCTTATATTATATAAAACAGGCATCCATTTTTTAACCTAAGCTAAAAATATAAATTAGGTATGTAATTAAGTAATATTACACTTTACTACTTTCCAAATAGTGTCTCTCGCGCAAACTATTTAGTTTAGAAAAAAAAATGGTAGTGAAAACCTCAGTATTATTTTAAAGACCTATGCATAGATAGCCCACACGTGTGGCTTTTATAAAAAAAATATTTTAGTTTCAGTTTTAAATATGGGGAACCCCCAACATTTTTTGTTTTCTTTTGTAATTTTTGTGTGAAAATCTTAATGTGGTTCATAGAATAAAATATTTACTTGTCAAGTGCCAACAGTAGGTATAGGTCTTACAGTTTTAGAAAAAAAATTACGCACGGACAGACAGACATGATTAATCTGTAAGGGTTCTGTTTTTTGACCTTTGGCTAGAGAACCCAATAAAGATAGTGATTGGCAGAATCGTCTTAAACAAGATGGTGATTACCGTTACCCAAAGAAGAAGAAGAAGAAAATCAATTCAGAAATTTATGTTCTAATTAAAATAAAAATGATAAACTAACTATCTTATCAAAATATGTATTTCAACTAAAGAGGTTTGTACATTGCAATACGTGTCGCCGAAAATTGTTTAGCAAGTGCCTAGCAAGAAGATGAAAATTCGAAATAAAGACGATGGTTTGACAAAATTGACCCGAATGGATGAATTGTTTCTTTTAAATACAATTTCGAGAACATTTTCTTAAGATTGTTTAAGCTCCGTTTATGTAAGTAGCTATATTTCGGTATGTATTATGTTTTGTGTGTACATATATTAGGTAATTATTTTAAGAATAGTTTTGAGCACCAGGTCTACATACTTCATTTATTATTTTCTTTTTTCGGGTTGGCTGTATGAAATTACTTTCATTGCTGGTAAAGCGTTACGTTTTTTCTGTCTTAATTTTTTCTGTAACTTCTGTTGTGTACAGTAAAGAGTTAATTAAAATGTTAATTATAAATGGCAGCAGATAGCTGGACGCATTAAGATATTAAAGGTCAGTAATTATACAAACATTGACAATAATATGTCATAAATGATAAGATTTATCCAATAATTTTTAATTTACAGTATTATTTAAATTGTATAAAACTCATTATAAGTATTTCACCGAATCAAATATATACCTAGACTTTATAACCGGTTGTAAAATCACTATGCAATGACCGTGAAGCTATAATACTCGTACTTTTAACCTATAGATGTATTATAGCTTATGATGGCAGTTTTTCATCACATTTAAGAGTTTCAATTTGTTTTCACTCCCTTTTTTTTGTGAAGTCACTAAGTATCTTTACGTATATTTTTTAAAAAGACAGATTATCCGACCTTTGCTTTTTTAAAAACAGCATGAATTTCATAAATACTACAAAATGAACAAACAAACTAGTTTATACTTTGCTTTGACTTCATTTATTAAACTATTTACTGTCCCTGTGCTCAGGGCTGATAGATGATCTACGAATACGATTTCTTATTGTATTACATGGTAAACAATCACATGGATCTCCTGATAATATTATACTCGATAAACTTACTTTTGCTCGAGGTCTAACATCCCAACTTCAGGTTGGCAACGCACCTTTGTTGTCTCTAGGCAGCGTGAAATTACCGACACGAAATCCGTCTGCTTTTTGGCCTTCCAATATCATAAAAAAATATATACAACCTTGGTGTGTAGGTATCATTGATGTTGTATATCGTGTGGTCTGGATTGCAACCCTATTGTGCAAGTTCCTCAGACTGAAACATAAAATTGTCAGTGCCAAGAGTAAGTAAAGTAGTGTATCTGTATCGTCTATACCAGGCCTGGGCAAATGGCGGCCCGCGGTAGATATTTTTTTGGCCCGTGAAGCATTGTATTATGTATATATTATTATTAACAACGCAAACACTAGTTTTTGTCTAACCTAAATTAGTGCATAAAAAAATTGTAGATAAAATATTAAGAATTGCTATTAGCTATTCGGAAATATTATTATCATAATTAATTATTAATATTTTATCTACAATTTTTTTCATTTATTTATATATATAAATATATTTATTATAATTATATATACTTGAACAATTATAGTACATTTTAATAGTCGCACAATTTTGATAGTCATTATACTTATTATACCACATTATTTTATTGCATGCTATATACTTAAAATATGAAAAAAAAAGTTTGGCCCGAGGTCAAATTTTTATCTGTAATGTATGTGGCTCGACTATTAAAATATTTGCCTAACCCTGGTCTATACTATAGGTGCACCACTGTCCTGTGGCCCAAGTCTGAAGCCTATTGTGCAAATATACTGGCTACTCTACCCTCCCGTCCAAACATAACATTGTCATTATGATGGTAGGAATAGGTGAGGTGGTGTTTCTCTACCCGGGCACTTAGCTGAGCACTCTACCACCAGTGATCATGTTGCTTAACCTATGCTCTCTTCTTATAAGCCGACAGGCAGAGACGCAGATTATCTATTCTAGACAGAGGCCTGAGTCAACACGGGGTATAGAATATGAAATATACTTGGATATAAATAAATAATGATTACGAAATAAGTAATGTTAAAATAAACATATGATATATATTTACCTCATGTAAAACTCCTTAATATAAATTCCGCAAGTCAGCGTCGACATGTGCCGACTACGAAATTGAAACGTTTTTTTTAGATTTTTTTAATCGAAGCAGTCATTAGATCGTAATTCATAACGGTCGAGGTTTTTTTGCCGCGAATGTCAGGTGCAACCTTATATTTTTTAAACGTCATAATATTGTGCAAAAAACTTATTCTGACCCTATTAATAAGATAGTCTAGCGCGATCCCTTCGTTAAACAGAGAAGGATTTTTATTATTAAATAATTTCATGTTAGTTGTATTTCTTTTTTACCGTCTCGCATACAAGACTAATTCTACCGACCAACCGTGAGGCTCGGGTTCGTTTATCGATGGGGGCAGGCGTTTGTGTGACAAACATAGACATCTGCATTTCCAGGTATGGGTGTTTATTGCATTTATACATCAGTACATACAGTAGTACATATCAATGTATTTAAGTATTTTCTATGTAGTGTGGTTGACTAACACCCATAACACAAGCGGCAATTTGCTAACTTTTAAATTAGATCAATTTGTGTAATTTGTCCATACATTAATTATTGATTTATTTTATTATATTGTTTGTCTTTGATATTGGTGTGTTTGGTAGCGTCATTTTTAAGCGTCACTTTGTTCAACCATGCAACTACATTTAACATTATTTATACGATATCAATAGGCCACACAAATGTAAAATATAAATTCAGAAGATTATCTTTCTGATTTTCTATCTTAACCATGTTTTTAAACAAATATATTAAAAATAATTACCACTTCACCAAATTTATAGTATATAAAGCATATACATTTATGTAAAAAGTATAACATGTGTTCAAAAATTATGTATTTTTTTTATTCCAATATCAATTCTTAATTGTAAACAAACTTACAGTTACGTACAAAGCTTTTCTGAAAATTTGAATCAAAAGCAAAGATTTCAACTTTCCATTGCTTAAAATTTAAATATTGATCAATAACCAAAATAAGGTCGTGTCGGTTGAGCGGGGGGGGCAGTGCCTCTGACTACTCCCTACTATAAAACACACCTACACCGGAATGCGATGGCGGCAGCATAATATATATTTCTTCTCTAGCTTAAATAGAGAAGCTGCACTATCCTCTTAATAAATGCGAGAAGCATGGAACAATAAAACAATTATTGGGCTTATAAATATTAATATTGAATAAGCAATGGCTAGTCCGACCGCAATGGATTCCATGACTGGATTAGGTAATGTACCCGGTCACTCCGGTCTAACAAACTAATGAAGAAATAATGGATAATCTTCTTCACTGGACCGCATAAAGTCAGCGATTCGATTCAGGACAATAACATATTTTATTTTATGTGATAAGGCAGCAAACAAACACTCGGGTCCACTGATGGTATACGAACTTTGGCCTAAGTTATAGAATACAGGTGCATCACTGTCCCATTGCCAGGGTATTAGGCATATTGTGCAAGTTTACCGAACACCCTATCCTCCGGACCTGAATATGATATTTTTATTATAGTCTTACGAATAGGTAAAGCGGTGGATCCCTTTCGCGGGCAAGTTACTGCACAGCACTGGTAATCTAATTGGCAATAAGTCATTTAAACCTATGCTCGCTTCTTACGAGCTGCGAGCAGAGAGGCAGGTGGCCTTTCCTATACACGGGACCTGGATAGACACGAAAGGGTTGTCTGGATTTTTACCATCACCATGCGTATTAGATTTTACTTGTTTTTTCTTAATCATATTATTGTAGTCTGTCAATAAATGTTTTGTTTCTTTCTTATTTCTTCTGGCCTATTATCAGTCCACTCTCATGTTTGTAGGTAGGTACGCGGTATCGGTACTCCTGGTCTTATAGCCAGTATACTTATTTAGGCAAGAGCCATGTCATCTTAGTTTAAGGTTGGCAACGCACAATTCACACAATTGGTGTCTAAAGTCTATCAATCAATAGGTTTTTTACATCAGTAAATCCATCTGCCTGTTTGTTTTTCAATCCCACAAAAAAAAATTCAAACTTTTTTTAGAATTCATATGATATTGACATTCCAAAAAGTAAGAAAAATTAGGTGGTAATACGATAAGTTTGCTCACACCTAAATCAAAACAACTCTGTTATTAGCGAATAACTATTAATAGCGATCATAATATTATGCCTAATTAAAATAATATATTTGTGTCACAATAAAAATACCTGTCGTATTTAACCAAAAACCTATGACAGATCACAGACAAGACACTTAAGCTCTGAACACAGATAACAAAGACAACCTATCAACCACCTACTTAATTATGACACAATAAACACTCAGATACTTTAAATCGTGACATCCCAACATAATCCAACAGACATGGGCAACAAAAAATAAAACAAACATTTTTTATCGATACTTTATATGGAAATCGATATTAAAACACTGGCCGATAAAAATTCCGAGTCATCGCCATGACCTGTTTATAAAAAAATCATATCACAGCGTGTAGTAATTACGTTCTTAATAAGTACAATGGCGCGCTCCGAATCAGTCGGACGTCATTTGCTGACGTTTCAATCAACATCACATTGTTTGTATTGTGTTTAATATCCATAGATTGTGTTACCGATATACTGGGTTTTTGTGGGCGCATTGTGGGATGACGAGCGGTTTCTCCCGACAATCTATCTTCGTGTCTTATATTGACTTGTCTTATAATTTGTTATTGAAGCCTTAGACGAAATTGTATTTTTTTATTAATGGAGCTCACGTTTAAAATAAAAAAAAATTAAACAATACGCCGGTACAATCGAAGTATTCGTGTAAAAAACTTAAAGCTCTTCTAAATGATTGATTCATTACCATTTTTTGTTGTATACGCAGGCAGATAAACGACGGTTGTCATAATAAAAGTAAGTTCAAGTAAAAGACATCGACTATACACAAAAAGAATATGAGTAGGGCGTCGCCAACCTCAGACCGTGATTTTAAGCTAGTGCGATATTAAGTTCACTGGCTTTATTACCTATCAAACTGAAACACGACCATGGCGAGCATAGAGTTATGAAATTTTAAAATTTACTTATGAAGATTAAGTCATCACATTGTAATCTTTATGTACTCTAAACTTTTACAGCTTCAGAGAGTTAGAGCCAAGAAAAATTATTTTTTGTTAGTGATCCACGAAACATTTGTGAAGGACTTAAATAATTTTATTAACAAATATATTTGATAATGTTTTCACACTTCACAGGATCTAGCTGAAAACAAAATCGATCAAATGGGCGCGAAAATATTATCGATTGATGGACAAATTTAAAATACCTATCATTTTCTAGTGGGTGAAGCAGCAGGTGCAAATTAGTAATAAATACAGTATAGGTTTTTTATTACCTTATATAGTGTAGCACACCTAAGCACATAATTAACGGGGATAAAACAAATAAACTTAAAAAAATGTAATAACATCCAGTCACGTACGTAGTCAAAACATGCAGAGTAAAAGAGTACAAAATTAATCGACAACATGAAGTTGACATCACTAATGAAGTCACAAAACAAATAAGTCTAGATGTGAGCGTTTTTGTTTTAGTATATAACTAGCGGCCCGCCCCAGCTTCGCATGGTTATGAAGTATACATATAAACCTTCCTCTTCAATCACTTTATCTATTAAAAAACCACATCAAAATCTGTTTTAAGAATTTAAAGATTTAAAGATTAAAGCATACAAAGGGACATAGGGGCAGAGGAAGCGACTTTGTTTTATACTATGTAGTGATAAATAAAATAAATAAATAAATGTCCCTGGACAAATTGCATAAATTGAATCTACCCCCAAATTAAGCAAATTATATGCTTGTGTTATGGATGTTAGTCAACGTTTCTAATACATAGAAATACTTAAATACATACCAGAATTAATTTAATAAACACCCAGACCCGGAAATGCAGACATCAGCTCGTAAAAGGCGAGCACAGGCTTACCGTCACGAACACCGTGACTCGCCCGAATTGGTACCACCGCCTCACCTATTCCTTCCGCCATAACGTCCACGTTGCCATTGACGTGTTCCGGTTCGGAGGGTAAGGGAGCCGGTCAACTTACTTTTTCTTGAGGTCTAACATCCCGGCCTTAGGTTAGCAACGCACCATTACCACCATTGTTGTCTCTAGGGGACGTGAATTTCTTACCATCAGGCAATCCGTCTGCTTGTTTGCCTTCCATTATCATAAAAAAACCGCACACTTTAACCAATCAACAGATAAAAAAATAGAGATGTAGTGGCGCCTGTTGGTATAATCTATTAATTAAAAATAGTGATTTCTATTTCTACAATCAGACAGATTCCTCTAGCTACTCTCCCGGATAGATCTAAGCACCTTACCTCTTTTTTCGTTAGAGCTCTCCATTATCGTTTTCCACTTTTGGGGATAGAGTAGTCAGTAAACTACTGGGAACCTAATCAACATTTTTTTTCAAAGAAAGACTTTAAATCCCAGGCTAATATGAGTTATATATATTTATGTTTAATGTTCCATTTATACGTATTTAGTACGCGTATTTGTAATCGTCAGGAAGTATGTCTAATCTTCTTTCATTTTATAACATAAAAAAAGATTATGTTAGCGACATATATAATGACTAGCAGACCTGGCCACGCATTGCCGTGGTTAAGGTTTCTGTTATATATTACATTGTAGATAAAAAAAACAAATAATTTGCAATAAAACAATATTGCGACTATAAATTGGTATGTAAGCTATTCTATCTTTCAGGTTGAATCAAACTGCAAGTAAGCGGTGTCCAAATTTTATTAAAATCGGTTAAGTAGTTAAGAAGTCCGTTGTGGACAAACAAGGTGACGAGTACTTAAGGTATTATAGAGTGGTATAAACAAAGAAGAATCCCTATAACATAGATTAAAAATAACATTCCAGAAAAATGTTTCAAACGTTCAACCGAACGTAATGTGTTTAATACCTGGAGGCTTACGATAACCTTTTACAAAATAAGTAGGTAGTATTATTGCAAGAATGGCATATTCTATTCTAAAAAGTTTTTTTTAGGTTAGCGAACAAACACGCGGTTCTCCTGTTAGTAAGAGGCAACCGTGGAATGTAGACACCATACGTGTTACAGGTGCGTCGCTTTCCAGAGACCGGGATGAAAGGCTTATTATGCTTGTCTAACGGCTCTAGACCGAAAACTGAAAAACTAATAATAATAAATCATCTTTATTTCACATAAACCTACAAGAGGCACTTGTGACGGGTCTATATAATAATAAATCTACCACCGGATCGGAACGCGGCCGCACACTGAGAATATCCGGCAAGAAACTCAGCAGGCTTGTCTTTTTTTCTTAGTTTACAATATATTTACAATAATTTATGTAATGATACATTATATATTATAAGAGATTGGCATGAGGAGCAATTAATCCCAAGCAGTCTTATCTGCTAAATATTCAGCAATGTTATAATAATCCTTTTGATTTAATTTACATTTAACACATTTCTTAAATTTATTAATTGGAAGTTCTTTCATATAATTGGGAAGTTTATTGTAGATAATATATAATATTGGGACAATGTAAACAGTCATATGTTTTCAGTTGGGTTTATACATGGAAAACTCGAAATATAATAGGGCGAATACTATTCGAGCTAGCCAGTCTGCAGTCTAGCCACGAAAATCAATTATTATGGATAGATACGCCTGTAGCATATAAAACGGTCACGGCTCCCAAAATACCCATAAAAGATTATTTGTGTTTTCTGGCCTTTATTGACTAGTCTAATGTAGCCTTACACTCTGCGTACGGCAGGCACAAACTATACCTACGGATATTGTAAGCCTAAGGACTCACAGAACGGATTTTACCCGGCGGTTGCGGGCCCGCAGGTTCTGTAGAATGTAGATCTAATATATAAAATTCTCATGTCATAGTTTTCGTTGCCATACTCCTCCGAAACGGCTTGACCGATTTTGATGAAATTTTTTGTGCTTATCCGGCATCTATGAAAATCGGCCAACATCTATTTTTCATCCCCCTAAATGTTAAGGGTAGTCTACCCCTAATTTTTTTTTGCAATTTTCAGACAAAATTTTTGTTTTTATTTTTTTATGATACAGCATATAAAAGTACATACAACCCTAAATTTTCACCCTTTTATCACCAACCCCTATTTTTTAATAGTCATTTTTTATGCTGGATCGATAACTGATCAATCGTCATTTAATTAGTTATATGGCGAAACAACGTTTGCCGGGTCAGCTAGTTTATATATAAAACTTAAGGGCACATTTCACGACGCGGTAGCGCCCGCGGTTGCTTGCGGTTCCCGCATCCCATCTTACAAGTACAATCATCATACAAGTTTGCGAGCGACGATTTCGACCCCACAAATTACCGCTTCGTGAGTTTTTAGGCTAAGTGAGTTCTTCTTTATTTTTGGAAACTGTGTAACGGCATGATTAAAAAAGGCAAGCGCCATCTAGTTTTACAATTTGCTATTAAAGTGATCGTCACTAACACCTTGTGCGAAGACGGGGCGGACGGATAGTAATGAAGATAAACAATAAGGCCTTATTCTTTTAAACTCCCATTATATTAAAATAAATGGCAAATTAAATAGTCGAGCGGTAGCGATGGTGTACTCTGTTATTACTAGATAAAGTGTAACTAGTTTTTGACGGTAGGCGTCGCGATCCCAGAGTGTAGAGCTACGATAAATTGTTGCGATTATGAAGGCTTTTTCAATATATTATGTTTACACTGTCTGTTATTAATTAATATCTCAACATAGTTGCCGATATTCTGTTCGTATTCAACCGACTTCAAACATAACTTCAGACAAGTGTCCTTTTTAAATGAAATCTGCTTTAACTTCTTATCATTGCTAAAAATGTTAAACATTAAATGTGTCAAGACACGTGATTTGATCCAACATTAGTAAGGCGGAGGCAGAGAAAAACCACTGCATATTGTCACTGCATTTCATACAGTGATTTCCGTTTTGTTTTGGCCGATATATCTTCCTAGCACACTGTGAGGTGGCTTCAAGACGTCTTCTGGCTGGAGGTACTTTTACTAAAATTATTTTGTACTAATCACTTCTGTGTTCTGGAGGTTCGGCGTCGGACTTGAATTCTTTAGGTCCCGGATTTGATCCTACCGGGTCAATTAACAAACTGTACATTTGCCCGGTTGGCCACTTGGTGGGATTCAGTGTTTTCGGCCAGTAGTGGATGGCCTGGTTGTGCCTCTGCCTACCTTTTTATGGGACATGGGCATGAAGATACTTTTTTACATATGTTTGACTATATATGCTTACTTCGTACTTTTATATTGATAATTAAAGCATTTAATAGTGCAAAATTAATCCCTAACCATTCCAAAAAAAATTAATAGTCAAGTTTTCACTTCGCCGGTACTCCCGGAGTAGTAACATCTTTTTTTCTATCACATTCCACAAATAAAAATTTTAATTTCATCTCGTTTTAGTAACATTTCGTTTCGCATACGAAAATCAATTTACGAACGATGGGGAAATTTATTTGCATAGTCCAGTTTTTGATCACCTTACTTTCAATTATCAAATCAATTCAATTCAATTAATTCATATTCATCATATTTATTTAGGTATATATCCATATACCTAAATAAATCAGTCTTTGATATTATAAGTAACAAATAAAAATGAGTTACGCAGAACTGTTTTCTGCATTTCCAAAAAGTATTTCCTTTTAAACACAATTATGAATTTATGTAAAAGAATAAATGATATAACAAATTACGGAACCTTATTACAATATTACTTTGCAATAATTAAATCGTATTAAAACTGCAAAAATTGACTTCAATGATTTCATTGTTCCGTCGCAATTTGAAAACTCTTTTTTCATAAGATAGCTAATGATTCTGAGATTTCACATACATTTTATCAACAATCACAGTCAGTTTTGAGTTATATCATAATATTAATAAATCAAAAAAATTATAATATATGACTACCTAGGAATCATGACCTACCTGGTCAAAAAAGAAGAAGGAAAATCGGTGAAATAAATTTATTAATACGGAAGACGAGGCAGCATGGCCTGTATGTCTTAGCTGGTCCCGGAAAGGGACAAATGAACTTAAAAAATAATAAAAGTTTTAAAGTGGAAGAAGATGGTCACTGTTTTTTTCGTAATTATTGAACTTCGTGTAAATAGTGAGTAAAATATGTTGGTAATTAGTTCAAAAAAAACAACAACAACAATAGCTACATGTCATGTCCAGTTAAATAAGTTTGCTATGTTTTTTATTCGCCCAAATCATATGACACTAGTTGCCTTATATCTGAATGCCTTTAGACTTACTTTCAAATTATACGGGTTATACTTTTTCAAGTAAACTTTTTACAAATTCAGGTTTGCTATGTATCTATGGAAGTCCCGCCTCTTATTACGTATTATTTATATACTCTTTGGTCATGTCAATCAATAGCAAAATAGACACGACATAACACACATAACATTATGTCATAACAGTGCATAATAGTTTATAATTTGTGGTCATAACTAGCCCACTCGGCGAACTTTCGTGTCGCCTGACCTGTATAGGTATATTATTATACTCTTTGCGCCTAACATTGACAACTAATAAAGTTAAAATATTGTTTTTCCTAGTTTTCTGATACTTTTCCCTTTTTCGTATCTTTTAAACCTTTTCTGAATAAACTTCCCTGAACTTTGAAAACAAAACAAACTTCTTTCAGGCGGTTTTGAGTCACAACGAGCGTTACTTGCACAATCGGCCCAACAGCTCAACGACAGAAACGCACCTAAAACATCTATGGTGACTATATTTCACTGCTATCTCATAAAAAAATATAAGTGTATAACATAAAAATATCAAAACACAAAGTTTAACAAGTACTTAGCGTCATGGTAAGTATATTTTGAAGCCAGCGAGAGCCTTCGAAAACAATTTCCCATCGCTGATACCATCGGTAATGGTCCAGATCACGGCGCGCCGCTGACCGATTGATTTGGGTCGATATTATTTTAATATTAATCAGACGTAAGATGTCTTTATTTTGTGAGCGGACAGTCATTCTGTGGATAATAACTGTACGCTTTTATTTCAAAGCTATTTAAAGGCAAACAAACGGATTTGTGTAATTAGAAACACACTTAAAATGCGTCGCCAATACGAAACTGGAATTGCCTCTGTGGTCTAAAGGTTTAGAGGTCCGGTGCTGGATTAACTTCATGAGGTCTCGGGTTCGATCCTCGGGTCGGGCAACTATTAGAAAATTAGCTTTTTCAATTTCTAATGAAAAATACGTTGTCCGGGATTTGATGTGTGCCCAGTTTGCGATTGACTTGCCAGCTATCACATAGTGGGGTTTAATATATTAAGCTAGTCCTGGCTGCCCTGGTTGTACCGCTGTCGACTTCTTCGGGGATACAACCTGATCTCCACAAAGGAGGGCTCTCTACAACAGACACTTCGTATAAAAATCGAACTTCGTGAAGTAAGTGTCTTCACCAACATATCCTCAAAGAGGTAGACAGACCATAAAACCGCTAGACCACAAATGCGAAATTTTAGAAATGGTTAAAAATATACAAGTAGGTATTACAATAAATACATACTATGTCTGTGAAGATATTTACCCAATATTTCCCAACCATTTGTATCCGCTTGTTCCACTGAAACTTTATTTACAATGCGTGTGGGAGAATTCGCCTAAAATTTCAATTAGATATTTATGTAATTTTTCAATTAAATTCAGATTAATATGAAACGAGGGTGCAGATGTAATTTTAGATAAGTTGGCCAAAGTTGAAGTTTAGTGAGAGAGTCGGGACATTCCCACCAAGGCTGATAATCACCGACCGTCACGCGCCGGCGCGGCGCCTCCAACCTGCACCGTCATCGTCGCCGGCCACACTTACGGAGATGACGGCTCACAGCTTTATTTATACTGGACATCAATGTTGACAGCCCTATCGGGATTGGTGATGATTTTGTTGTGTATCACGTAAAATTGTAGTCGATTATTTTAAAGAAAAAATATATCTTCAAGCCCATATCCCTGAAGGACTTGGTAGAGATACATTCAGGGCACCCACGACATTTCCGATGCCGGGCAACGTCATTTTTATTGGAAAATTGAAAATAAGTATTCATTATTATTTAAATCCTAGTGTGTGCTAAAATATCAATAGGTATCTACAAAGTATTACATACAAGACTTCTAAAGTAAGCGTAGTATGTAGCTCAATATAAAACAAATTTTAAGTGCAGTATTAGTTAAGGGTGCAACAGTAGGGGAAGCCAGAAAGATCTGCAAGAATGTATGTTCAGAAATGACGGAGCAATCGATTAACGTGCGTAAAAAAAATATAGAAGTCTTACATATAACATCGTCAGCCTTTTCGAAGTTGATTAAAAAATGTAGGTCCATTAACCACACATTACTAGGTGGTCGAGTTTCGCAGCAACTCGCCCGGATTGGTACCACCGCCTTACCTATTCCTGCCGCAATAACGTCAGTGCTTGCCGTTGACGTGTTCCGGTTCTGAGGGTAAGGTAGCGTGTAAACTTATTTTTGCTTAGGCCTAACATCCCTACCTCAGGTTGGCAACCCACCTTTGGTGTCTCCAGGCGGCGTGAACTTTTTACCATTAGGAAATCCTTCTGTTTGTTTGCTTTCTAATATCATAAAAAAATCTTTAAAGATACAGACAACCAATCTTCACGCCAAACCCCTGGTAAGCAGCGAGTTTGAAGTTTTTTGTACGATCGTCTTACAGAGAGGGTATATTCATTTTATCAAAATTCAACAATAAAAGGTTATGCCAATATTATAAATGCAAAATTCTGTTTGTCTGTTTGCTCCTCTTTCACGGTGAAAGCGCTAAACTAGCGCTAAGGTTCACCTTATGAAATTGTGTGCGCATATAGCTAACGACACAAGTTCAAGCATAGGCTATAATTGTAAACGCATATGAAATTTCATAGTTCGGTTTAGCGGTTTTACCTTGAAAGAAAACAGACGTAATATTACTATGGATAACTCAAAAACAACATATTGTTGGATCTGGATAAAATCTATTGGATCTGGATCTGGATACCCTCTTTCAGTCATGATCTCACAAAAAACATCAAAATCACCATTAGTGGAGTAATCGCGTAATTTAATGGCGGATTTGGTCAAAAATTACCAAAAAAATCTCTACACCCATTAGTAATTACACCCATTATTTATCTATACCTACCCATTATCAAATTTACATTAAACAAGTGACAAAAAGTCACTTGTTTAATACATTTTGACTTATTTAATAAAAAAAATGAAAAATTGATTTTTATGAGATTAGACAACGAACCAGCACATGGCTCTCCGGATGGTTAGAGACAACCGTACCTTAACGACACCGTAGATGTTATAGGAACGTTATATGTGGGCGGGCTGCTAGACCTAATATGCAAGTCTACCGGCTACCCCACCCAACATACCGAAAAATAACACTGTCATCACGGCGACAGGAATAGCTGAGGCGGCGGATCCCTTACAAGGGTGGTTGCAAAAAGTAAGTTGCAAAGCTATCGTTTAATACCCGGTTCCTAAATGCAAGAAAGGAGTCGTTTTGCTTAGGATCGGTAGCTTTTTGTACAAATAGCTACGGTCGTTCGTTGTTAATTGTTAACTCTAAAAAAATTGTATAAGTATGAGCAACGCTTTGTTCCAAACTACCAATGGTTATACTAACGGATAACGGTTCGTTGATTATAAGAACCGGGCTTTAGTATACATAAAAATAAGAATGTTCCCTTATTTCTCCGAGATTCTATCATCAGATTCAAAGCACTTGCACATCAGATGTAAGCTCTTTGAAATGAAATGAAATGAAAATTATTTATTTGCGGAATATGTGTGTTAAAAAGTTGTTATAAAGATATTTAAGAATACAACATATTCTACCACATTGTGGTGTGCAAATATTTAGTTAATTTTAAGAAGTTACATATTTAAATCACAGCCCTTATTTACATTTTAATAAACATTTTATTTATTTATGAACATAAGTTTCATAATTTGTCACAAATGATTTTAAAGGTAGATTAATTTTTAGTCCTATCTACCGTACACTACCACTTTTAAATAAAAATGTTTTATCACATATAATAACTAATAAAAAATAAATAAACCGAAACATTTTTTGGATTAATTTACGTAAAATTTTAGTTATATAAGATTATACAAAGACGAAATCATCTACGTCAAAATTTCATATTTATATACTAAAAAACTAAATAGGTTTGTACACCAATTGACTTCAAGAATAAGCGGATTTCACACTTTCGCTTCCAATCCGCTTTTAGTCCATCTGAAAAAAAACTAGGTAATTAAGATAAACTCAAAGATCTAAAGCTATGTATTATTACATCAAAGGTACCTGTCTATATGTCAACTTGAAATGTGAATGTACATTTTGATTCTTTAATTATGTCACTTTTGAAAACGATTTTAATAAAAACGTTTGCAATATCCGTGTCATTTCGCTATGTATTAAGATGTAAATAACAAACACATTTAAACATATAATTATACGTAATTATCTTATATATAATTTTAATAGAGCACCACAAATATCATGACCTGATTCATAGAATTAGTATCAATGTGCCTATAACTTGTATTAAGCTTAACATCTATAATGTAAAATTATTTTTAAATTAAACAATCCCCTGACAACCGTACAACAAAGTTTATGGACATTTTGATCTCGGTTTCAGGTTTTGCTGCACTAAAGTCGCAATAAATTAAATTGTATCGAGGCATCTTTAATTTAGAATCAGGTCTCGATTTGAGATGTTATCTTCACATCTCAGTATATCACAAGATTTGGGATTGCCTCATCTAATTCCTGGCAACCAAATGTTGTTACACTCTCAATACAACATTTCAACTCATTGACTTCAATCAATACGGATTTATTTTCAAAGTTTATTTAATAACGAAGCCTACATATCAAGTTTTAAGCACAAAAACCTTTGCAACTGACGATTTCACACGCTTTTTTCAAACCAAAAAGAGCAACGTGAAGGGGAGACTGCAAAAAACAGAAGGGAGCCTGATTACTAACTTTATTATGAAATGACATTGAATTAATCCGAAAGGCCACCTTGTGGCTCTCATTAGTACAAATGGATTCACGACTCGCGCACGGACAATAAAAATCGCATTTACACACAAAAAAGAAACGTGATTAATGATATGGAGGTAGTTTACTACCAACGCGTGCAATGTGGTGGGGACACACGGTCGTGGAGCGCAACGGACGTGGAAAAGCAAAACTCACAGAAAGGCAAGCTACAGATAAACACATTGTTACGTAGTGGGATAGCTTAGCTACCATCCACCACTTGTTACCAGAAAGTATAGAACAAACAAACAAACAAACAAACAAACTAAAAGCTTGAAAGCTATTTTAAGGTATCCTGACAGTAGGTATGTAAAATAAAAAAAAATCTTAATAAAATAACACTGTATTAAACAAACTAAAAGACTTATAAACTATAAATAATATCTACACTTCAAAAGTTATGCCGGCTAAGCAAAAAAAGTGGGCGTGCGATACAATGTTGAGGGATTATTGACTGCTACTCTTGGCCTCGGTGGATAGGGTAGTGGAACCCTCTGACGCTTTCCCTCAGCAAACAGATGTAGACGTCTGGGAAGGCGGCCGCAGAAGTAAACCGTTGGGATAGCTATCAGTCTTTAGGTCCACCACAGAGCAGCAGGTACCAGACAGCTTCAGTTCTTTCATAACTTTATTTATTTTGAACCACGTTCAGTGATCATATCAAAATATTCACTCATTAATTTTTCACGTTTCTCATACCAAATCTAGAACCAGAATCAAAGACTAAGTAGTAACTAGAATGAAGAAAGAATGTTTTCTAGATTTGCATTTCAACTTATTTCTTCTGTTAAAATAATAGCCATTACAGCAACACATAAAACATAATACTGTTATTCTCACATAGGCTAGATAATGAAAAAGTATATGTTAAAAAATATATTACAACACATTTCCTATAGACACCAAGGCTGCTAATAGTGTTTTATTAACTAAACTGGAATGCCTGAGCCTTTTGTTTAATTAGGTTTATCTTCTACAACCACTCACATGACTCATGACTACATAAGGTAATTTATATCACATAGTTTAGGTAAACATTTTTCATTGCAGAAAACAGACAACAAGCACACCACGCCCATGGCAATACGAGAGAAATGTGGTCCTGTTGACTCCGTCGATGCTATATCATTTCATCTTTGTCAATCATTTGTCCTATGCTTGGCTCTTATGAGCAACATTATTTTTTGATTTTGATTGTGATTAATACGAAAAAAATAGTTTGAGACTCTATGTTATTGTTGTTGTTGAATGGTGTCTATTGGTTGCTTCTGTATGTCAGTTGGTGGAGCAATGGCACAGACTCCTCTATTCAGGCATATATTTTAAGCTATCTGTAGACTATAATGTAGTATCTATCAATACGTACAACTTTTCCATGTTATTGTTGTCGGATGTTGCCTGTCGTCTGCGTTCGTGTGTCAGATAGCGCAACAATCATACTAACTCGTCTGTCTAGATGAACGCTATATAAAGACGAATTGAATGTTAGATTTAAGCTGTTTAAAGACTATGATAAAGTCTATCAATATGTGTAACAGTATTGTTATTGTTGAATGTTGGTTGCGTTCGTGTGTCAGATGGCGCAGCAATCGCACTAGCTCGTCTGTTCCGATATGAATGTTAGATTAAAGTAATTTCTCGATGTAGACACGATAAATATGTGTTGTTACTTCCGATAAATACTGAAATTATTTTGAAAGCAAATTGAGTCGAGATGACTTTTTGATAAATGAAAATAGCTGGCGAAAGCTAGCGAGCTCGCCACTCTACTGCTATTATGTAATTGAGTTATGTATTTATTATTTAACTTACACCAATAATGCCACGCTATCTATGTATGTACCTATATAAGAATAAATGCATTGTCTTTTTGTTATTTTAAAATAATGGATTCTTATTTTGGAAGTACATACCGAAAACAACTCTTTCAAGGTAAAAAGTGTCCCAGGAACGTCACAATAATTTTTTGCACCTTTCAAATGTGCTATATCTTAAAATTATATTATTTTTCTTTATTTATTATTGGTACAATTGGTCTAACATCCCCATCGCAGGTCAACGACGCTCATCTCTTACCATCTGCATCAGGAGAGAAGTGTGTCATTTCACATAAAACAAATACATAATATTAAAATTTTCAGGTATATCTTCACGCCCACACACACACACACACACACACTCATCTTCACGTCAAGTCCCATACGCGGTAGGCAGAGAGTATCAAGTTCCAAATCTCTCAATCCTTGAAGACCTTTCCGGCTGGCTGGCTTTTTTATTTACAGACATAGGTATCTACTCCTTGAAATTCAATTTATATAATACTCCTCGTTGACCGAGAGGCTAGCGTTCACGCCTAACTGCGCCGACAAACCGCGAGGCTCAGGTTCGATTCCCGAAGGGGGCAGGCATTTATTATTTATTTATAATTTATGACTTCACAATTGAAAAAAATCATTTTGATCCTTCAGTTTTCGTGTTATAGTAGAAATACAAATAGATACACATATCACGATTAGGTGACATCATTATTTTCTTACCTTACTGAGGCTTCAAGTCCAACTATTTTACTCTTCTCCCAGCTTCTATTTGTAAACAAGAATTAATACCTCATTTTTGTCATTGGTTCAAAAAGTACCATTAATTTAGTCCCAACTACAACTAGAAGGTTATAAAAAACTGAACATCATCATTCAATGATCTCATAATCGGCCACAAAATTGGGTGGGCAAAGAGCCTCGTCACCGGACAGCCATCGCTGTCTCAACAACATAATGATAGGTTTTAGTCTGCTTCTGTATAATGGTGGGACCTCTTTTTGCTCAACAAATCGTTTTCTGTCCCACTCTAAACATGCTTGTCTTTTTTCACCGTGAGATACTTAAGTACATGACGTAATGAGATGTTTTTGAGTGAGTCATTTTTACTAAAGAAAAAACTTGACAAGGCAAAACGTAACATTAGTAATTCGGTTAACGCACAGATTTAGAATCCTTATGATAAACTCTTTCGTTAATAGCCATATTCTAGTTTAAAAAATGTTTCAAAAATAGATAAAATGTATTTTTTTAGTATATAATACTTAGGCGATAAAAGTTTTGGCGCCATTGAGAGAAAAAAAGGTTTTTTTTTAAATTATTGAATTTCAAGTATATATTTATTAAAATTAGTAATTTTTGGTCGCATTTTGAATAAATTTGTTCAGTAATAATGCACTAGTAAAGTAATTATAAAGAAGAAGAAGTGTATCAAGTATTTCCGCGTTCCCGCCAAATCTCACTAAATGAGATAGAGTAAGGGGACCGCCATATTAGTCAAGACCCTGACATCATTTTCTTTATCGACTAATGACTAATTTTGGATTTTTTAAGTCTATTTTTTTTATCTAATTGAATATGTTAACACTTAAGCCAAAAACTATAATAAAAAAAATTTATGCTGACATGATTATTTTTACAATACGTAAATCATAAATACCAAAGTAATTTAAACATTCATTCCGTATTGATTTTGGTATCCTAAAATACCGAAAGACCTACTGATTACCTTACAAAAATCGATCGAAATTGGAAAAAACGAGAGCCAGTTTACAAGCACTGTGACCTTGTCTAGGTGGTAGAGGAAGTTTCGCCTAGACTGAGACCCCGGCTAAGCTAATTCTGCTTGCTTTAAAGTCAATACTACTATGTCGTGTAAGTAAGAAGCTTCATCCCAGCCTTGGGTTTGCAACGCTTTGTTACACTTTGTTAAATTATGGTATATAAAAGACCATTTTTACTATTAGAAAATCTATCAGCATATTTGGTTTCCAATTACCTATAATGAAATACGATGTAATGTACGATCCTGCGTATTTCATATTACATCTACTTACCAAGAAATATTTCTTGAAATATACGAGTATAACCGTGATAAAAGTGGGTAAAAATCATATTTTTATTTTATTTTATGATCTTGGAAGGCAAACAAGCAGACGGATTTCCTGATAATAAGAAATTCACGCCGTCTAGAGACACCAAAGGTGGTAATGGTGCTTTGCCAACCTTAGACCAGGACGTTAGGCCTCGAGCAAAAGTAATTTTACCGGCTACCTTACCCTCCGAACCGGAACACGTTAACGTCAAGCACTGACGTTAAGGCGGCAGAATTATATAAGGCGGTGGTACCAATCCGGAAAAGTCGCTGCGAAACTCTACCACCAAGGCAGATGTCACGGTGTTGGTAAGCCTGTGCTCGCCTGTGTGCGCCATATTGTCGCAACAAACTTAAAATAATTCTAAAACTCCATCATTCCTCCATTGTGACGATCACCAATTCTTATTATTTAAACATCCATCCGTTGTCCTTACGGATATGTCTCACGACGTGTAACTTTTTCGATTCTCAAGTTTGCGGCAAGAGATTGAAACAATAACAGGGGTTGAAAAGCGAAATCCCGGGGGAGTCGCCCCTCGCTTATTGATTCGATCTGGGAAACTCGCTCATCCTGGATGGGAGGAACTGACGACTTGATGGTTATTTGTTTATGAACTTCCTTTTATTTATGTTACTGGCTTCTTTATTTTCTTGAAAACGTTTGTAGTTCAATATTAAGTGGGAATGGCAAATTAACTCCTAAATAGGTATTTCCTCTTTAGTTAACCTAAAGTTGTATCTATATATTTTGTAGTCTTAGTTCCTATATTCTAAAAACGAGGCGATTTGCTTACAGGTGGTAGTTTTTTGTACAAATTGAAAAAATCTAACTATTATGTACGGTAATAATCGTTCGGTATCGACCGTTAACTCAAAACATTATAAGTAACTATGCGCAACGCTTCGTCACTTTTAAACAAACTACCAATGGTTATACTTGGTTATACTAAAGGATTACGGTTCATTGATTATAAGTAATAAGAAATACTCGTTGCTTGTTACCCAAATAAAATAGCATGTTGCTAGTCTGAGTCTATTCACAAGTACTGCAAGTTGGTAGTTAATTTGATACAATGCAAAGCCATAATATTCGTACTTACCATTATCCTGTTCCAGTTCATCTGTGGTCTAGCGGTCCAGTGGATTTGACTTCATGAGATCCCGGGTTTGATTACCGGGTCGGGCAACAAAAAGAAAATGTGTTTTTTCCAATTTTCTAATAAAAAAAAAGTTGCTCAAGATTGGATATGTGCCCGGTTGGCGATACGCTTGCCACCTATCACATTGTGGGACTTAGTGTCTTCGGCTAGTCCTGGGTGCCCTGGTTGTGCCTCTGCCACCACTTCCAGGGATGTGGGCGTGAAGATACTTAACTTAACTTTAACTCAAGCTTAAAATCCTGTCTTTACTTGACAACGCATCATGTTAATTAATGTAGATACGTAAGTAAATGGTGATACATTATATCATATTAAAAGACAGTGACTTACATAAATGGTATGGGGCAGTGCAAAATTAGAAAGGATTCCGACACATACCCACAAAATATAACTGAAGCAGTATCAGAAACTTAGAAGTATTCAGAATCTCCAACCCAGCATATTAAATTATGTAATAGGTATTTTAACTTTTAATTATATAATAATTAGCTAATATAGTGTGGTGTAACTGAAATAACGAAAACGTTGTACTTAATCACACGTAATGGAGTGAAAAAGAGTCAAAAACAACATGTGTATTTGACAGATACAGGTAACAGAATGATGGCGGTACAATTTTTGTCCAATCTCTTGGATTTCCGGTGCAGCGCTGTTCCTGCGCGCCGGAAACGAGGAGGCGCGGCAAGCGAAACTACTGCGTTCGGTTTTCAAATTAACTGCCATGGAAATGTTTTTTATCTGTAATATTTTATGTTGTAGGTTTGTATAAAATTCTAATTGACAATTTTTTTTTTTAATTTTTTTGACTTTTTTTGTAATTGACAGATTTGTTAGTGGAAGGGTCCGAGTAAGTACCTAATGCTGTCAACTATCCTCGAGCACAAAATAAATAACTTCTCCAGTCTCAACCCTGTTACCAACTCAAATTATGGTGTAATAAGCATAATCGTAAAATTAAATATTTTTAATTATTTTTTTAATAATAAGTAGTTGTTTATTTTGAAATGTTTTACATTGGATCCGACAGACTGTGCTACTGTCGAAACATCAAAAAAAAATACAGTTTGACGCAACTTTCATATAAAAAAAGTTCGCTATGTTTTTGTTCACCTAAATCATATGACACTAGTTCCCTTATATCTGAATGTCTTTAGACTTACTTTCAAATTATACGGGTTATACCTTTTCACCATGTTATGTCAAGAGACATATGTCACTTTAAGTAAACTTTATACAAAATTCGGGTTTGCTATGTATCTATGGAAGTCCTACCTCTTACAACGTAGTATTTATATACTCTTTGCAAAAAGAATATAATCGCTACGTTTGCATCAAATATTCTAGCCTGTTTTTTTAGTTAGTAGTTAATTTCGCCCTTTCTGGGACCGGCTACGGCGACTTTTAGGTCAATCTACCATGTCTTCGGAATTAGTTAAGTCTTTATTTCAGTCATCAGTCACTATTTACAAAATCATGTCAAGGTCTTGAGTAAAGCGGTGGCTTCGTTACTTAAGCTCATCTATGAGAATTGGCGGCAGCGAGGAAATTCACGATACACTAATATCTTTATGATTATTTTATTTGTGCACTTTCACTGTACAAAATTAAACTAATTCCCACCTAAATTAACTAATTTTACTCATAATTTACACCAAGTTCAATGATTACGAAAAAACTACGACAGTCTTCATTCATGATGGCGCCAAAACTCCCTCTGTTTTTTTAATCTCAGAGCCTAAATTGACATTGGTTAGTTAGGTAGTAGTCTTCTTTCTTTAAGTTTTGGCCTTCACGTTAGTATTTAGCCATTAGTCAAGT
>NJDC01001020.1:0-34503 GCA_002245475.1 Calephelis virginiensis
CGAGCCTCGCGGATGATCGGTGTAGTTAGGCGTGTACGCTAGCCACTCGACCAACAATGATTGATGAAACAAAGCCTATGTCACTCAGAGTTAATGTAGCATTCTTAGGGTGAAAGAATTTTTGAAATCGATCCAGTAGTTACGGAGCCTATTCATTTCAAACAAACAAACAATCAAAAAATCAAACATTTCCTCTTAATAATATTAGTATACCTAGATTAGTATAGATAACTCAACTTAATTTACTTAGTAAGGTAGACTTGCACAATGACCTGTAATATCTATGGTTAAAGACCATGGCCTAAGAGCCTCGAAGAGTTGTGTATTTATTTGCTATCTTATCACATAAAAATAGAAAACTAAACTATTAAGTAATAATACAAAATGGCGGTGTATCTAGATGTATGTTTTATAAGAATCATTACGGGCTTATGAAGTTTATTGCTTCATTTCAGAATCGAACTTATGTTTTTTACCGACTTTCTTATCTTAATGTTGCTAGTTAATGTCAATGAGTCGTCTTATATTGCGACAGTTTAAAAAAGAACTTATTAATTTCACCTCTCTGTGGTCTAGCGGTCCGGGTGTTGGACTTGACTGCATGAGGTCCCGGGTTCGAATCCCGGGTCGGCCAACAAAAAAAAAATTGGATTTTTCCAATTTTCTAATAAAAAAAATGTTGGTCGGGATTGGAATTGTGCCCGGTTGGCGATAGGCTTGCCACCTATCACATTGTGGGACTTAGTTTCTTCAGCTAGTCGTGGGTGCCTTGGTTGTGCCTCTGCCTACCTCTTCGGAGATATGGGCGTGAAGATACTTACTTACTTATTTTATTAATTTCAAATTGATTAGCTACATTAGATTTGTTTATATTTAAAGTACTACTACTACTACCGTAAGCAAATAATCATGATTGATACCTACTACCTACTACTACACTAGTACCTACTAGCAACTCTAACGTACTAGAGTGTGATAATACAAGTTATTATATAAAAGTATCTTCGTTTTTTTATTAGAAAATTGAAAACCTCGTTTTTCTTTTTGTTGCCCGACCCGGATTTCGAACCCGGGACCTCAGACAGTCAAATCCAACAACTAAACCGCTAGACCACAGAGGCGATAATTATGTATATTAGGATATTTAATGCCAAACTTATTGTTCAAATAATACGGTCAACTTTTTAGATTGCGTCTTCATTTTCGTGGAGTTCATTTGTTGGGAGACTTTGTGTAATTTATTAATTAATATCTGTAATTTATTTTATTTATTGTTTCAGGTAATTAATAAATAGTATTTTGTCCAAATGTCGTTTGACATACAAAAATAACGTTTTAGAGACTAATGAAACAATGCTTAACTTATGTATAGAAAAATGTATATTCACGCCCATATCCCCGAAGAGGTAGGCAGAGGCACAACCAACTTATGTATAGATAGATAATATCCTATTACACACTAGCTGACCTGGAGAACTTTATATCTCTTGACATTAACAGCTACTAATGATTTGTATGGAAAAAATAAAGTAAGTAATTCTCGTGGTAATAACTAACTCATCAAAAAAGAATCAGCAAAATTGGTCCATCCTTATCCTTATCCCCGATTCCCGTGGTGGATATATCTAGTGAGAGAGAGAGATTGTAAAACCCTTTAGTAGGTGTGTATTAAGACGTGCTTTTAGGTACTGTACTTCAAAGTCCAACTGGGGTAAATAATCATTAATATTGTTAACGCAAATACCTAATTGACAAAATTATTTAACACTTTATTGCACACAAAAACTAAAATACACGAGAAGTTAAAAATGCACAAAAGGCGAGCTTATCTCTAACTAAAGAAATTTCTTCCAGCCAACCCAAAAAAAAATTAAGCTGTGAAAATAAAATGGAAGGCATCGTGTACAAAACAATTAACTATAGCTATACTTAGAACGAATAAATTAAAATATACTAATAAAGTGTGTAAAAAAAACAGGTACAATTATAATTATTTAAATATCTTAGTAGGATAATATATGAGTATGTTATTGTGTCAACGATAAGTAATGTTCCTTCAATCTTTTCTTAAAAGTAGGTAAAGAAGGGCTGTAATTATCTGTAAGTATTATTTGTTGGTTTTGGTATACAGCAGATTTTCCTGATTTTAATGGTTTCTCCGCATTAATTTCAAGAACTGAATTTAATGGGATTTACCACATGAAACATTACGATGAGGATACACATTACATATACGAAGATATTGTACTATTTATTATTCACTATCAGTATTAAATACATAAATGTAGGTTATTTACTTTTCATAGGATTTATCGCAAAATATATTTTCATTTAATTCCATAATTGGGTTTTTAATAATTAATATTTTATTCAAGATTAGTTAAGGCCTGCGGCATCGCTTGTGATGTCAGAGATCGAGATAAAAATGAGTCTACCTAGGTATATACATTCCTTAAAATCTTGCTAAGTTTAATGCTTAAAGGTTGATACAAATAAACAATATAGTAGTTTTGCTGAGATATCTATGGTTATAGCGGTAGTTTACTTTAGACAGGAATAAACTTTAAAATTGTTCGTAATAAATTATAAAGCTTTTGAAAATAAAAAATAAATCTCTGTTTAAAGATAAAGGTAAATAGTTTTTTGTACTTTTTATTTGGTATAGCGGTTCATTGTTTGACTTGACTGCATGAGATCCCGGCTCCGAATCCCGGGTCGGGCAACAAAAAGAAAATTGGGTTTTTCCAATTTTCTAGTTAAAAAATTGTTGCTCGGGATATGTGCCCGGTTGGCGATAGGCTTGCCACCTATCACGTTGTGGGACTTAGTATCTTCGGCTAGTCGAGGGTGCCCTGGTTACGCCTCTGCCTAACTCTTCGGTGATATGGGCGTGAAGATACTTACTTAAGTTATCGCTTTTTTCTTTCAACGAAAGTAACAGAAAGATACAAAACACTTTTAGTGCTGTCAAATTAGACCACACACGTCATTTCTACAGAAGTTTAATCTATCACTCGGAAAACTTTGTTTAAAAACATCACAATTTGACATGTTGGGACTAATCTTACATGTCTAAAACGTTCCATCTCTTTTGTTTTTGTTTCATTTGAAAAAGATAGCATGCATATAAAATAAGTTTAGTTTGTGAACAGCAGAATTACCACCAATATCTACAATTGTAGCGTTCAACAGCAAACAAAGCTATTAATTTTATTGTTCTATTACACTAATTGATACAATTTTATCGTGTGAAATAAAAACTTAATCGTACCAGTAAAAAATCTATAAGAAACATAGGAAGCTAGCTGGTAACCTTGCAGTATGGTGGCCACATGTCGTCAAATTATTGCTTGCTCGACCTTGTGGTCTATGTGGGAACATACAGTTTATACCTTTCTCGTTTTTGTGAACTCATGCTTCATAGATAAGATCGTTAATATAGGCGAGTGAGTTGCGAAAACGTTCTCATTTCCATGGGACATTGTTAAAATGTTTTACATTTTAACCACAGTTTACTTAGAAGTTTTTTAAATTCAAACAAGCCAGCAGGTTTCAAGATGGTCAGATGTAAACGTTGATTAACAACATCAGAGGTGTATGGTGCGTTGCGAATCTGAAGCCAGGTGTTATTACTCGTAAATAAGTTTACATCATTCAAAATTTTTGCCTTTTAAATAAGTAAAATAGAAAAGACAAAGTAAAATGAGCGAAGCGGTGTAAGTGATAATAAACTACTATTAACTACATAGTTAAAAGTAAAAATTAAAAACATATTCCTAAAAATTAAGAAAAATTTCTAAGCTTTTTATGTGTGACAGTTCAGCGAACAAGCAAGCACAAGGGACTCCTGATGGTAAGAGACAACCGTGGCCTATAGACACCGTAGAAGTTACAGGTGCGTCGCTGTCCTGCGATCGGGATGTTCGGCCTATTGAGCAGGTCTACCGACTATCCTTCCCTCCTGGCCGGAACCTGACAGAGTCATCATGGCGGCAGGAACGGGTAAGGCGGTGGATATCATAGTTTAGACATCGCACTTAGTAATTAAATAATATGTTTATTAGCGGATCGCCTAAAAACTACTTCACAGTTCGGCGAAACATCTAATGTTATATCTAGATACCTAAAAGTAATTTAAAAAAACCGGCCAAGTGCGAGTCGGACTCGCACATGAAGGGTTCCGTTTTGAGCAAAAAAATACGAAAAGCACACATTTATTGTATGGGGACTCCCTCAATATTATTTTACTAATTTTTAGTATTTGTTGTAATGGTGGCAACGGAAATACATCATTTCTGAAATTTTCAGCTTTCTAGCTATCAAGGTTCATGAGGTACAGCTTGGAGACAGCGGAGGCTTAGTAATAGGGTCCGTTTTTACCCTTTGGGCACGGAACCCTAAAAGACAATAATACTTAAACAAAATTGAATAAAACAAATGGAGTTTCCACCAAGTGCCCAGGACGACAACTGAGCGATATCACAAGTTTATCTACTGCCCTACCCACCAAAATGATGTGTGTGCCATCACCAATAACAGTAGCGAGCATTGATGTTAAATGGCAATGGAAAAGATAGGTTTGTAAAACTTTAATATATAGCCACGACTAGGTTCAAAAACATTTCAATAGTCCATCTGATTTTTTCTTTGAATGTATTTGATATATTGAGTTAAAGTCTATAATCTTAATATGTATATTAATGGATAATATACATAATTATTCATTACAAGACACTAGCAGTTTCACGCAGCTTCGCCTGCGTAACTAGACTTCTACTGCACCGATTTTGATGAAACAAAGCCTATGTCACTCAAAGATAATGTAGCTTTATAAAAGTGAAAGAATTTTTGAAATCGGTCCAGTAGTTTCGGAGCCTATTAATTTCAAACAAACAAAAAATCAAACCTTTCCTCTTTACAATATTAGTATAGATATAGACTATAAACGACAAAACTTAAAGCTTTTTCTGTTTTAAAAGCAAATTTTATTACGAAAATCTGAAAGAAATTTATAGCAAGAGATAATTTCGCACGGCAGGTTCTCCATGTTGCAACAGTAACAGTTTCGTAGCATTGGGAAACTTCAGATTGTAGAATGTCTGATGCGACCAGGTACACGCGGTAAAATGTCTTTCGCTTCTGTAATGATACACTATGACGAAAATGTTTGCACATGTACTACTAATGATGATATTAATTTAAAATAAACTCTACTATTAAAATAAAGTTTATTTCGATTTTCTTTGGATACTGTTCTCAGATCCTGACTTGGTGGCAACGGGTCATTTTTTAAAAAAAATGGTCTTTGAATTAAAAAGAAATTCAAAATCAGTTCATTAATGACGAAGCCGAATACCAAAAAAACTATACATAATTATTTGCTACTAAAATCAAAGAAAATGTAACGCTAGGCTTTTACCAAATGGACGTTAACTTGCGTCTTGTCTGAGCTAAACATGTGTGGTCACAGGTGTGGTCACCATATTTGTGTGTTTTCTTATAGTCTCCTTCGATGTGCCTTGAAAAACCGACAGATATTTGGCGTACTGGTTTTTGGCTATAACCCAATCACATTAGTTATTGATCAAATAGAGACAATATATAAACACTGATAGGCATATCTGGCAGAACAATCGCATTACCACACATAAAAAAGGCAAAGCCTATCTTTTTTATTTTAATCCGAATACTAAGCAAATACTATAACCACATTTTTGTGTTGTTCTTAATTTTGCTTAAATTGCTTAGATCTTAGTATCAGTAGTTTAATTCGAGTAAGATAAATACATTATTTAATATGCATTCACAAGATCTGTGATCGATGAGCGATTGAATATTTCTATTATTTAAAAAACAAATATTAAACGAAAAATAGATTTTCGTGCTAAATACTGTTACTATTACTAACACTAATAAAACTAAGGCAGAGGCACAACCAGGGCACCTTCGACTAGCCGATGACACCAAGTCCCACAATGTGTTAGTTGGCAGACCTATCGCTAACCCTACACTTAGTTATACAAACCTGGGTAACTTTGTTTTGACTAGAAAATTAAAATAATGTTTTTGGCTGCCCAACCAGGGAATCAAACCCAGTGCCTCGTGAAGTCAAGTTCAACACTGATCAGCTAGACAACAGAGGCAATAATTACGGCAAACTACTATAAGTTACTTGTACATATTATCATGTACGATAAACTTGTCACCTATCACATTGTGGGACTTAGTGTCTTCGGCTAATCGTGGGTGCCCTTGTTATGCTTCTGCCTACCTCTTCGGGGATATGGGCGTGAAGATACTAAATATTATAATAGAATTTAGGTAAGCACGTAACTATAGATAGATTATTGAAACGAGTCGTTAGTGTATGTAATAGACCTTTTTTTATGATATTGGAAGGCAAACAAGCAGACGGATTTCCTGATGGTAAGAAATTCACGACGCCTAGAGACACCAAAGGTGGTAATGGTGCGCTACCAACCTGAGGCCGGGATGTTAGACCTCGAGCAAAAGTAAGTATACCGGCTACCTTACCCTCCAAACCGGAACACGTCATGGCGTTATGGCGGCAGCAATAGGTAAGGTGGTACCAATCCGAGTCAGTCGCTGCGATATTCTACCACCTAGTCAGATGTCACAGTGTTCGTGACGGTAAGCCTATGCTCGCCTTTTACGAGCTGCCTGGCAGGATGGTCTATTCTGAGAAGGATCCCGGACCAACACGGGGCTACTGGTGGTTATTAAAATGTCTAAAACTGAGCTATTTCTTTTACAAAACCAAGAGCCACTTAGCATTTTAGCGCTCAACTGTAAACTTTGAATGAGTCCTTTGTAAGCGATATAAATTCTTATCTAACAATTGGATGACTCGAACACTTAATAAAGGAAATTTGTGCCATTTGCGCAATTTTGAAATACCTACTGTCATACATGACCGCCTCATTGGACGAGGGGTTAGCTTATAAGCTTAATCAACCAACACTGAGCAACCGCAGGTTCGATACCTGACCAGGGCTGACATTTATTTAATGAACATCTAGATTTCTGGATTTCTGGGTCTAAGTGTGTTTATTAAATTTTTATTCTGGTACATTCTTAATAATTTTTTTGTATTATTATTTTTGACTAGCACCACAGCACATAACTAGTCCTCTTTGAACTTATATTTAATTTGTTGTAGTTTGTATAAATTGTCCAGGTTTTTTTAAATGAGTATAACATGTACGTATTTATTAAACATGGTCAAGTTAAAGTAGAGTATTTTTTTATACAAGAGGGGGCAAACGAGCAAGTGGGTCACCTGATGGAAAGTGATCACCTCCGACTACGGACATCCGCAACACCAGGAGTATCACAGATGCGTTGCCGACCTTTAAGGAATGAGTACGCTCTTTTCTTAAAGGTTTCTAAGTCATAATTGTTTGTTAATGCCGCCCTCGGTAACTGATTCCACAAAGGTGTTGTACGAGGTAAAAAATGCCTCCGGAATCGCAGAGTTACAGATGTAATAAAGTACTCTTCTCTCACAATTCACTTTTACCGATCTCTTTCTGACCGATTTCGTTCCTTTGTTATGTTATAGAGTTGTAGGAGAAATTGTATGAAATGAAACACGCAGATAACCAATAGATTGTTATGTACGCCCTTACGACATAAATTTTAAATTATTATCGTGTCAAGAGTGAGTAAAAATCTGGAGACAATTGCAAAGAAAAGTAATTGTGGTTTTTAAATAAGCACTTTTTGTCTCGCGTCGTAAATTTTGACGTTTTAATTATTTTTGTTTCGTAATAAAATGTGAAAATGGAAATGTGATGTTATTTATTATCCTTTCTCTGCCTAACACGTCATTTTGCAATTAAATTCTTAGACAAATGTTTGCCAAATTCGCGACAAAACACTTTCGTAGGTATACAGAGTGTTGTGATTAATATTTGCTAAAGTTTTAGTTTAAGTTTTTCTGTGGTCTAGCGGTCCAGGTGTTGGACTTGACTTCATGAGGTCCCAGGTTCGATTTCCGGGTCGAGCAACAAAACAGAACATATGATTTTTCCAATTTTCTAATTTAAAAAAAGTTGCTTGGTATTGGATATGTGCCCAGTTGGCGCTAGGCTTGCCTTGCTTTTTTTTATTTCGTAGGGAAATCCTCATGGATACCCGCCATTTTCGGGGGAAGTGACGGGTTATGTCGGACTCTTACTGAATAAAACTTCACGGTTTCCACCCCTTCGCCAGGTATCGGGGCTGCGGGAACGCTTTCGCACACTTCCGCTGCCCCGACGGCGCTGGATCTGCCGATCCCCTTCTGGCAGCCCCACTTAACAGGGGCCGCAATCCGTTGGAAGTGGTGCACGGAGATACAACGTGCACCACTTCGGGGTTCCAGTGGCACCCTCGTACCTGCCGGAACCCGATCTCGACCGGGCGGGCTAGATGGAAAGCCCGCCCACCTTCTCCGCGGGCCGTGCTGCCGCCATCCCACAAAGGGCCCACCACCCTGTATGCGCTCCTCGTGTCCCCTCTTGGACAGAGAGGGGTACTGAGGAGCGCCCTTCCTTGTCCGAATTAGTTTCACCGGGGCCCCGGCTCGACCCCAGTTACTCGGCCCCCTTTCCACGACAAGGCTCGGACCCTTGGGGGGGTAGGCTTGCCACCTATCACATTGTGGGACTTAATGTCTTAGGCTAGTCGTGGCTGCCTTGATTGTGCCTCTGCCTACCTCTTGGGGGATATGAGCGTGAAGATACTTGTTTCCTGTGATGTTGTGAATAGAATTAAAAATATGTACAATTATTGTATTTTTAGCAATGAGTTTAAATCTAACGGCTGCCTATCTTGAAGAAACGCCTGTATTTTATGCATTTGATGTCCTCTTTAATTTTATTTTGTCTTGCGCACTAGTCAACATATCTGACGTCTCTTGTGAATGCAGAAAACAAATTGGGCTAACTAAAACTAACTAAACTTTTGGTAGCTATGCAGAACGAATGTTATATATTATGTTAGCCCAACATTTTGGCTTAGTGCAGTCGTTCCCAAAGTGGGCGCTGACGCCCCCTTGTAGGTGCTGAAAGCCTGGAGGGGGGCGTGGTAGGAATCCTGATAAATATATATTATTTAAACTTCAGGCGAAAAAAAAATGTTATTGAGGTTATTGACGAGAAAAAAACGGGGTGGGGGTAGCTACAAACCATCTGATTTTCAAAGTGGGCGTTACATGAAATAATTTTGAGAACCTCTGGCTTAGCGCTATGTCTATGATAGCTACTATAAGAGTGAAGTGCCATCCATCATCTATGATTCCTAGGTAGTTCACTCGGATTGTGACCACCGTCTTACCTATTTCTGCCTAAGTAGCAAGTTCAATTCCCAGATCGGGCAACGCAAATTGTATTTTAGAACATCGGTTTGCTACCTATAGTGTTAGGGGCCTAAGCTAATTGCGACTGTTAAGGTTGTACCTATCATGAACTCTTGTACGTGCTTGTGTATGTGTGTGTGTATGTGTGTGTGTGTGTGAGTGTTAGCGTCTGTCTCTGGCATCGCTTTGGATAGATAAACAGAATGTGATAAAATTTTTTCGTTTGATAGCTGACGTGATCAAGACGATTTTTCATTATATTTCGCATAAGTTATGTAGAAGTTATTGATTTTTATGAATTTTGTGACTGACATGGAATGATATCGTGAGCATAAGGCACACAGTGTCTCTAATGTCAAAAAACTTTGGGTTATAAACATCATAAATGATATAGGATAATGACATCGCCAGTCCTATAGCCAGGGACTGATTTATTTGTTCAGTCTCATAGATTACTTATGTTGATAGATAGTATTATAGGAAACTACAAAACAATCCCATGTAAAGTTCATAAATCAATAGTACATTTTTTAATCGCCTGTGTAGCCTAGCGGTCAGGTGTTGGGCTTGATTGCATGCAGTCCCGGGTTCGAATCCCGGATCGGGAAACTAAAAGAAATTTTGGGTTTTCCAATTTTGTAATCAAAACATGTTGCTCGGGATTGGATATGTGCCCGGTTGGCGATAGGCTTGCCACCTATCACATTGTGGGACTTAGTGTCTTCGGCTAGTCGTGGGTTCCCTGGTTGTGCCTCTGCCTATTACTTAGGGGATATGGGCGTGAAGATACTTTTTTTAGAATTTATGTTTTACTATTCATTTATGTCGCTCCGGCGAACTGCATTTCGTGTAACATTATCAGCTACTAACAAATTGTATAGATTAAAACATTGTTTTCCCAATTTCCCTACTATTTTCCCGGTTTTTCTTTTATAAGAAAATTCTCCTTACATTAAATAAAACAACAAAAAAAGAATTAGCAAAATTGGACAATTCGTTCAGGCGTGATACAATGACCACGTAAAATGGGGATTCATTTATATGCTTAAAAATAAAAAATAAATGTCGGAAAATGAATAATTGAAATCTGTATATTAAAAGATTTTTACTTTTTCGATATGAGAACTTTTTAAAGACCGTCCGTGTGTCACAGTTGAAGTTTTTAAATTGTATAGTTAAAAAATAATAATAAAACAGCTTACATTCCTCTCCAATGTCTACTTACTCAAAATTTATTCAAATGGTTTGTCATTTTGACATACATACAACTTACGTAGAATATACCAAATGGATACATATTATATTACATTGAAAATACTTGCAGTTTCTGGCGAGTTATTTTGGTATATTTACTGTCTATCTGTCTATAACTAGTAGAACATGTTAGGATCATATAAGATTACTATATCATAGAAAACCATTATCTACACGTTTTATACTATAACACTTCGTAAATTGTCTCGATTAAACATGCAGTATAATATAGTATACCTCCCGCACCATGAGTATTAGGGACACAAAAAATCGTGGGAACTAAATGTTTGGTTCTATCTGCAACTATAATAAACTTTCAATTATTATCTATTAATGTACCTAGAATAATAGCCTTTATGTACTTCTAAATTAGAATTAAAATTGTTCTACAATTATGTTTTTTCTCAAGTATAATGCTACAGTACAAAAAGTGAGTCATTTCCTGCACATCGTCTTTAGAGGCCCGAGGATTTTAGGTTTATGTTTCTACTTATATGAGGTTTTAAGACACGCAATTAGTTTATAGGTTCGTTAGAAGTGGTATCCATTGCTTTGTCTTGTTGTCTTGTATTGTCTGCAGTAGACGGTAATCTGATTTAAATTCATCGTAATAGACAAACAAACACATCAACAAACAAATATCGTATTATAATTTTATCTGAGAGTGGTTTCAAGAGACTTCCAAACCGACGTGTTTTTATGAAAAGGGTAATGAATGTGAAGGAAGGCAGACAGGTTTGTCAGAATTGTGAGGTCTGGCACTCGATACTCTCTGCCTACCCTGTAAGAATGAAGATATGTATGAATGTATGTTTATGTGTTACAATGTCTAAACACCTAAGATGACATTTTTATACAATTGTTTCTCTACATTTCGGATTTCAAGCTCACTTTATACTAAGTGTATTTTTGTCTGTAATTTCTAAACTGATGTCTTGTATAGAAATAAGGGAACAATCTGTAAGCCACATACCTACTATATATTATATTAAAGAAAAGGTAAAAAATATCGAACTACGTATTTGGCTAAATTCGGCCAAATATATAGTTCGATATTTTTTTTGACAGCTACTATTTTTAAATGTGAAAAATTATTGCATATTTCTATTTGTTTTTTTTAAGTTATACTTCTTTAGGAGCGTTGTGATAAAATTATGCGAGTGGAATTTAAGATGCTCGCGCTCGTGTACCACAAAAGTATTATCATGAAGTTGCCTGCTTTAGTTACATGTTTCTACATTCACACATGTGTTTTAGTTTTATGCTAGTGCATTTATATATTTTTTGTCACATTTTTCAAATTAGCTTTTTGATAATGCCTTAATTAAGTAAAACTTTTCTCACGCGTACCTGCTTGTGTACTTACATGCACCATTTTTTTATTTTTTATCCTATTATTGGTAACTGCCTAGGTACCTATTTAAAATATTGAGTTACAAAAATAAATATTTTCGCGGAACCTTGGTGACTTTTCTGCTAAACTCACTTTCAAAATGACTTTTTATAGTATGTATGTTGTAGGAAGTACGTATCTAGGCACTATTTAAAGATCTTGATAGCACAATATATCTTAATAAATATGCAATAAAGCACATTATTGCATCATTTTATGAAGAATTTTTCCTTTCGCAAGTTTTTACGTGAATGTAGTTCAATATCAACATACTTAAGCTTTATATGGCAAAGCCATGCTCGCCTTAGACATTCTTTTGGTAAGTTTGGGAAAAATATTTTCATATATAAAATACTTGTAAAATGCATTTTTATCATAATTCTCAGTATTGCATAACTTAGTTGGCTATCAAAGATATCTAAAAATGTTATAAGACTGATTTTGAGTTTTAAGTGCTATCTTAATGTGATCCGATCCGGCGTCAAACTTGACTTCATGAGGTCCCAGGTTCGATGCTCGCGTCGGGACAAAAAAAATAGGGAAAATGTGCGTAACTCCAATTTTCTATTAAAAATAAGGTTGCCTGGGATTGGCTATGTGCTCAGTTGGCGATAGGCTTGCCACCTATCACATTGTGGGACTTAGTGTCTTCGGCGAGTCGTGGGTGCCTAATTGTGCCTCTGCTTACCTCTATGGGGATATGGGAGTGAAGATACTTACTTATAATCTTAATGCTTCAACTATTGCCTATTCGATTCTATATGTCTACCAGTTAAGATATTAACTATAGATACTCTAAATGTTAATTTTACGTTACCAACTCAAGGCTCAGATGCTAGATCATTTCCGTGAATTTAACGGCAAACCTATTTTCAATACAAGAACACTACAACCTCGATTATATGGTTTCAGAAACTCTATCACCTCGTCCTAACTACCCTACTTGCATAACCGTCAGTCTAAATTGCTCGATTGTTTCTCCAGGTTGATGGCATCATCACACCCAAAGTTTTATTAATAGCATTTAGTAATTGGCTGCTTATGATGCAGGGTTCCGGAGCCTGCGCTACGATAACATTACGATATCAATATCAAGATCACTATGAAACCTGAGTCCGTGACTGCTTCGCTGAGTAATTTGCATAGCGCTGGTGAAGCAGTTAGTTTCCGTAATCCGTTGAAGATCGTGTCTTACTGTGATAAATCATGTATTTATTTGCATTTTATACAGTTGTTTATGGAACAGTATCTTTGACTAGTCGTTAGTGTCCTGGTTGTACCCTCTTCCTCTTCGGGGATACGACTCTGGAGATACCTCCGTTACAGCTTGCCATAATAAGTCATCGGTGCCTTGTTTAGTTCCTGTTTGACTTATGGACGTAGCGATTTTATTCTAGTTAATTTTTTTTGTCAGTCCGGGTCTGGAAACAAAAAGACCACAAGTGTTCCTATCTCGCAACTTGTATGAAGCAAACGTATGGGCTAAATAGGTTTTTGCCAAAAAGACTGTGACTTCTGGTTGAATGCTGTGCAGCAACTTGCTCGGGTAGGGGCTCACCGCCTTATTCATTCCTGCTACCATAACAGTATTTAGCACTGTCATATTTGAGTCCTGTTACGAGTGAGATCCGAGAAAGAGTGGGATTAAAAAAATGTGTTGGTGTTAAAATGCGAAAGAGCATGCTCCGCTGGTTCGATCATGTGGAAAGAATGACAGATGAAAGATTGACAAAGCAGATATACAATGCGAATGTGGATGGATGTAGGTACCCGGGGAGACTAAGGCTGACATTTCACCAGATCAATCGGATATTATCTGAGGGTGGTGTCAAGAGTCTCCGAAACCGGCGTGTTTGTATGAAAAGGGTAATGAATGTGAAGGAAGCAAGACAGGTTTGTCAGGATCGTGAGGTCTGGCACTCGATACCCTCTGCCTACCCCGTAAGGAACTTGGGGTGAAGATATGTATGTATGTTTGTACATTTGAGTCCAGAGTTTAGGGTACCTGGTAAATTTGTACATTTGATTTAAAAACGTGGTCATAAAAATAAGTAACAGTTGTGATGCTTCATGACCATATAGAGGATACATTTTAACATAATTTTAACTTTCCATTGTTAGGACTAGTTGGGATTTCATAATACACACTCTTTTTTAATAACTCTTGTGTTTTTTTTACAATACACTTACACTTCGCGAGCCAGTTTCTCATTTTACAGCATCATCGGAGCTTTTCAACTAGATAAAATATTAAAGAAGATAACATTGAGAAACTATACAATGATTATTAGAAAAAGTATGGATACTTTTGCGGATATTTCAGGGGTTTCCGAGAAAACGGTGTAATTTGGTAATGTGTTGTCTATTTTTTTAAGAAAGGAGATAATTAAGAAAGTGTCGAGTAAATATTACACGTTCGTCAGTTTTATAGTTCCATAACTAAATTTGACGCAACCACGGACGACTGTTAAGGTTTCAGAAAATGTAGAAACTCCAACTTAAGACGGCGAGTGCATTAAAACTCTAGATTTTTTAACTAGCGTAACATGAATTGTAGGTATTCGTCAAAGAAGTTCTTTGGGCAAGATTCAGACTGCTCACGTGAGAAGATCATGTGGTGTTATAAAAAAATGTCCTTATCACTGTGACTACGATATGATAGGGCACAAACAACCTTTTTTTATGATATTGGAAGCAAAGCAAGCGGACGGATTTTCTGATGGAAAGAAATTCACGCCGCCTAGAGACACCAAAGGAGGCAATGTTGCGCTGCCAACTTAAGGCCAGGATGTTAGGCCTCGAGCAAAAGTAAGTTTACCGGCTACCTTACCCTCCAAACCGGAACACGTCATAACGTTATAGCGGTAGGAATAGATAAGGCGGTGGTACCAATCCGGGCGAGTCGCTGCTAAACTCTACCACCTAGTCAGTATGTCACGGTGCTAATGACGGTAAGCCTATGCTCGCCTTTTACGAGCTGTCTGGCAAGGAAGGCAGATGGTCTATTCTACAAAGGAGCCCGGACCAACACGGGGGGAACCTGAGTTAGTACTATCGCTTTTATTATTAAAGCTATCGTAATGAATGGGCATACCACATTGCTCGCAGAACTGACAATCGCTGGGAAGGAAGGTGTGAGTGGCGGCCCTGCACCGAAGGACTTAGTGTTGGACGACTTCGAACCTGGCGGCTGGTAACCTTCACTAGAGACGCTCTTTGAGGGATGACTATGTCCAGCAGTGGACGTCCTCCGAATGCTGATGATGATTGTGTAAATATAAATGGAAGAGACTAATGTCCGCAATTACAGACGTCATTATCTTTTAATCAGGTAGGTTACCCGGTAGACTTATACAATTGGCCTAACAACCCTTCCATATGACTGTGACGCACCTACAACATCTATGGTGTGTATAAGCTGTAGTTGTCTCTAACTATCAGAACGTCGAGTGCTTGTTTGCTGTATTTTGCCTTAAAAAATACACAAAAGTGTGACTGATTTGCAGATTCTTAGTTGATGTATCTGAGTGTGGTCGTCAGTATTCCAGACTTCAGATAGTATCTATTATATTTTGTGCTTGTATGCGGCTATTTCTTTACAATAAAAATTTGGTTTACCTGTCTTTAACTATCACGTTTAGATACATCAATTATTTCTGACACTTAAAATTGTTTTACAAAGGAATTTTTATTTCACTTTTTTTTTCCTTTGACCGCCACCTTTGTCTAGTGCATAGCTTGCACGCCTAACTACACCGATCAACTGCGAGGCTCGAGTTCGATTCCCGACGACACCAGGCATTTACGTGATGAACATTTAGATGTCTCCATTTCCGGGTCTAGGTGTTTAATTAGTTTTTAGAATCGTTGCCTAACGCCCATAACACAAGCATATAATTTTCTATAAATTTTAAAGAAAGAAAAAATTTCGCCCCAGACAGGATTTGAACCTGTAACCTTTCGTCTCAAGCCGACGAATGCTCTAACCAATTGAGCTACTGAGGATTCAAGTCCCGTAGCGAAATTTTTAATTCCTTTCTAACCCGTTAACGTGGGTAGTTGTAAAGTAATGATAAACTCATTTGGTGGGTACTCAGAATTGTGTATCTATAGGACATAACTACCCGCGTTAACGGGTTAGAAAGGAATAAAAAATTTCGCCACGGGACTTGAATCCAGACAGGATTTGAACCTGTAACCTTTCGTCTCAAGCCGACGAATGCTCTAACCAATTGAGCTACTGAGGATTCAAGTCCCGTAGCGAAATTTTTAATTCCTTTCTAACTCGTTAACGCGGGTAGTTGTAAAGTAATGATAAACTCATTTGGTGGGTACTCAGAATTGTGTATCTATAGGACATAACTACCCGCGTTAACGGGTTAGAAAGGAATAAAAAATTTCGCCACGGGACTTGAATCCTCAGTAGCTCAATTGGTTAGAGCATTCGTCGGCTTAAGACGAAAGGTTACAGGTTCAAATCCTGTCTGGGACGAAATTTTTTCTTTCTTTAAAATTTATCAAGCACAGGGCAAGTGCTAAAATAAAAATACAAGCATATAATTTGCTTACATTGGGGTTAGATTAAACTTGTGTAATTTGTCCAGGGATATTTGTTTCAGGCACAATCATATCTGTATTACCTCTTCCATGCGCTTAAAAAGCTTTATTAGGCTGATATCCTACTTACTTTTGTGGAGCTATCGAAGCTTACGTGGTGATGGTAGACATAGGGTGATAGTACTAATTTGATCGACTACATGCAGGTATCTACCACTTAATTTGACCATATAAGGACATACACACTATGCAGTCGTGACATCCATGAGCTGGGGAGAATTTAATTGCGTATTTGTAAGATTTAATAGGGTATCTATAACTTCCGTTTATGGCTCACCTCTAGTTTCTTACTATAATACTTCAATTAAATGAATCAGAGATTTGTAAAATAATAAATAATAAAATTTTCCCTGCATAATAACTAACGGGCGTATCTTTAAGCTCTATGCTCTCATCATTTATATGAGTCAATGCTAAAGAGATTTTTAAACTTAACGACACGATAAATCGGACAACTAAACATAGTTCAAATGAGAGTTAAAACAATATTTTATACATAAGTATTCTAGTGTCAAGTAGCTGTAGCAATGGAAAAATTATTCCATCGTAAAAATGCCTTTACGTCGGTTTTTTAATTTAGTTATCAAAAAATCTATACTCTTTTGATAACAATTGATAGGCGTAGGCCTAACTTTGCGAAAATCGATATTTAACTCTAAATAAAATGATTGAATCTGCAAGTTTTGTTGCCAAATTCAATCTTTTCATTTACATTCTTTTAATTAGGTAGGTACTTACTTTTAAAATGCTTTTCGTAGAATCTGTACGATTGTGATGAACTCGTATAAAGTAACCCTTAAGCGTCATAGTAAGGCAATATATTGGCATGGTTATAGGTTTTTGTTGAATGATTATCAAAATATGAAAAAAATATAAAAACATCATAATGTAAATAAACTGTCTTATACGCGGCTAAATCACATCATGTGAAGTGGAATACGACATATCGTATCCGTAACTTATAAAATACACTTAATCTGTGTAACTGTGAGTTCGTCTATTACAACCTATCCTTATTCATGCGAAAGGACAAAGATCAGAGTGATGTAATTATTAGTAATTCATATAGTAAATTACAAAGTAGCTTACACACAATATAATGGTACCCGTTATTATAGTATGCTTACTGCTACACTATATTATATCCACTGCATATAGACTATTCAGATCTCACTTTCAGGGTCATCTCCATTGTGTTTCCTAGTTTCCGGGTTCCATATCAAGACTAAGTAATCTTTATTTTTTATTGGGAACTTTACTTTTACTTTATTGGGAACTTTAATAGACTTGAATGGATGTAATGGACATGTTAGCTATTGTTAAATTATAGCTTGAAAAATAGTTAGCCGGTAAACTTAACTACGTGAGAGGATAATAGCTTAGCCTCGTTTTGGCAGCCCAGAACATCTTTGTTCAATAAAATTTAATGTATGTGCCTTTTCTGACCGTCAGAAAATATGTCTATAAAAAGGACAATAGTAGTTGGTGGATGACATTTATTTTTCTAAGTCGTCATAATTTCAAGAATTTATGACTTAGTCTTCCAGCAAAACGCTGTCTCCTTTAATAAATGTCCAAAACTGTTTATTTCTTGCAACTGTAGAAATCATCAACCTTATTACCCTTTTATAATAAAACTAGCTGAACCGTCAGACGTTGTTCTGTTACTTTTTTTAATATGATTTCATTAAAATAATTGGGGTAAGTCACTCTTGTGGCTTATGTGGCTATGAAAAATAAGTGTTGGCCGATTCTCAGACCTACCCTATATGCTCACAAAATTTCACGAAAATCGGTCGAGCCGTTTCGGGGGAGTTCAATCACGCACACTGTGACACGAGAATTTTATATATTAGATAAATAGAAACTTCGCTGACAAAAACTTTAAAGAAAATGTACCCGTTGTTGATATCGGGTTTCTAAGGGTTTAGGTCAACTTCTTCTCTACCAACTTGTAAAGGACAAACTTCGGTTTGATTGCCCCATTTATCGCGACTAAGGCAAAGGTAGAACAATCAGAAATACATCTGCTTCTTTGCCTCTAAAAGCTACAAAATTGTAATTTTCGAATGTTCAGTAGATTAATTATCTGAATACGTTCTAGTTTTATTACTTAGTTCTAGTTTTATTAAATAAGTTCTAGTTTTATTACTTAGTATTAATTTGAACGCCATAATATTGGAACAGCCGTTTGAACAAATATTTTTTTTCTATATTTTTTTGTTGGTTTTCTTAAATCTGAAAATGTAATTTCTTAATTTGTTTTTGAAAAATCTGTAGTTGTTTGTATGAATAATAATTTAGTATTCACTGCCAAATAATTACATTAACATAGCTTTATAAAAGCAAGTGATTATCCACGTGAACCAACAAAATTAAAAAAGCTACTCGTTTTATTGTTTTTGATGTTAATCCAATCCAATTTAATTTGGCATATCTTTAATTCTTTTCTTTTTCACTTTTTGACCAATTTTTATATACATTTTAAAATAACACTAACAATTTTATACACGTACACAAGTATTCAAGTATGTATATAAGAGTAACTAGGCATAAGTATTTACCGGTTGCACACCACCAATTCCGCCACAAATATTTTATTATCCTTAAATTTCTTTGAAACAACTTCTTAACACACATATTGCGCAAAAAAACAATTTTCATTGCATTTGATAAATAAAAAAAAAATCAGCAAACAAATAATTTTCTGTTTCATTTCATTTTCGTATGGAAAATAAAATGTGTTATTGATAAGTACTTATTTAAGAAGTGTGAATACATTGATATTAAGTCATCCATCTAGGTTAAATTAAATTTCTATAAAAACTAGCTTAGCTTTAAAAATACAGCCGATACCTACAAAAATAAATTAACCAATAAATTGATCGAGTGTTCCCTGTCTTGGTCCGGGCTCCTTTGTAGAATAGACCATCTGCCTTCCTTGCCAGGCTGCTCGTAAAAGGCTAGCATAGGGTTACCGTCACTAGCGCCGTGACATCTGACTAGGTGGGAGAGTTTCGCAACGACTCGCCCGGATTGGTACCACCGCTTTACCTATTCCTGCCGCCATAGCGTCATGACATGTTCCAGTTCGGAGGGTAAGGTAGCCGGTAAACTTGCTTTTGCTCGAGGCCTAACATCCCGGCCTTAGGTTGGCAACGCACCATTACCACCTTTGGTGTCTCTAGGCGGCGTGAATTTCTAACCATCGGGAAACCCGTCTGCTTGTGTGCCTTCCTATATAATAAAAAAAGAGTAGGTTTTCGTGATTTCGTAACATATGCCCTTATTTTTTTATTTTGTTTATTTAATTTGTATTATATTTAGAGTTTGATTATTTGTTGGCTTTAAAAATAGAGCCAGATCCTACCGAATAAAATCCGTCAATAAAATTGATAGAGTAGCTTTTCGTGATCTTATAATAGATTTATTTCGTTATTTTATACTATAGTTATATTATATACATATATAGTATATGTATTTTACATTAAAGCTTTATTATTTGTTAAAATACCAAACTACAAAGTCGAAAAATATTCGATCGAGTGTGAATTGTTATCAAAAAAATCGATTGCTTTTACACAAATTACCCTTCACTACGAGTGAATGACATTCACATACCATGTATTAACTTGTAGTCACTTAAGCAAGCGAAAATACACATGAGCTAACAAAACCTAAGAAGATATTCTAGTTTTTGTTAAATAACTTCACTAATGCATTAAGACGTCAATCCAAAAGGTTAAGGCTATTCCGTACATGACGTTACGTAATGCTTTAAGTAATTTTCTTCTGCTTAATGACTGTACTGGTACTTTATTGCTATGTTCTTGAGTGTAATATGTTTGGCAGATTTCCATGTATTAGGCTTAAACAGTAATAATGGAGAAGCCTTGAATTTGTACTTGTAGCCTTTATACTATCATTATGTTGAGGGTTGTGATGACCCTAACGACCGCTTTTTTATGATAATGGAAAGCAAACAAGCAGACGGATTTTCTCATGGTAAGAAATTCATGCGGCCTAGACACCGAAGGTGATATTGGTGCGTTGCCAACCTGATGTTGGGATGTTAGGCCTCGAGCAAAAGTAAGTTTAGCTACCTTACCCACCGAACCAGAAGACGTCAATGGCAAGCAAGCAAGCACGTTCCTGCCATTACGTTGTAATGGCAGGGATAGGTAAGGCGGTCTTACTAATTCGGGCGAGTCACTGTGAAACTCTACCACCTAGAAGGATGTCATGGTCTTAGCGACGGTAAGCCTGTGGTCGCCTTTTACGAGCTGATGGTCTATTCTGCAAAGGACCAACACGAGGGAATAATCTAATATTTCTTTCTTCCGCTAGTCGAATAAACTAATATTTCTATTATTCTGCTATTAATATTGAATGTTTATGACAAAGCAGATTTTCCCGTGTGATCGATTTGTTTTCCTCTTTGACAACTCGTAAGAGGCAAACATGGTAGATATTTTACTGTGCAGTAACTAGGCCTATTAAAGATCCAATGAAACAATTTATTCACAACACTTGTACTTTCCACAATATGTTTTTTATTTTATTTTTATATTTTGCCAACCGTTTTCACTATTCCAGCATCATCACGGATATATAACAATAGTCCAAGTAGTTATATAGCCCTGATGATGCTTGTATAGCGAAACCTGTTGGCTTAACATAAAAATAAAAAATATATTGTGAAAAATACAAGTGCTGTGAATAAATTGTTTCAAGAGTGAAAATCTACCAAGCACCGACGATATGCAGTATAAAAACTAAAGATCCAATGAATTACCTATTTTAACACCATAATGACAATATTTGCCATCGTCGAAAATATGCTTTTTGGTATTTTATCCTATAAAAACTACGGAAAAGATGCCTAAGGTACAGTCATGTTTTGAGTCAAGTGTTAGGTTACGTAGGTAAGAAAATGCTTATACACCGTAAAACCAATGGACGTTGCGTCAGTTAAAAATGATGATTGCTAGTTTGATGTAGAATACTGCCGGAATATTGCAGACGTACATTGCAAAGTGGAGTAGGTATCGGATCCAGATCTACTTTTAAACGTAAACGTAAGGTTTATCCGGACTTAACACTTTTTTTTTGAATGACTAATGTGTTGCCAACCTCGCGGTTTTTACAACTTCACCGGGCTTTAAACTTAACACTAGGATGGTGGTCAACATTAGTCAGTCAAATTAGGTGATAGACTCCTGCAAATCATTAAATTTGGTTTCGATATAGGTGACAATTAGGTGACTCCTGCAAGTCATACAATTTTGTTTTGATATAGGCAACAATACTTCTTAACATCAAAATGTATTGTGGGTTTGCTGAATAAAATTTATTTTACAGATAATCTAATGTTTGATTTAATTTTAAATATTACTAGCTGACCCGGCAGACGTTGTTCCGCAATTTTTTTAATGCGATTTTAGTAAAGAAGTGGGGGTGAGTCACCCTTATCACTTAGGGGTATGAAAAATAGATGTTGGCCGATTCTCAGACCTACTCAATATGCTCATAAAATTTCATAAGAATCGGTTAAGCCGTTTCGGAGGAGTACGGGAACGAACATTGTGACGCAGAATCAAAAGTAAAGTAAAGTAAAATATCTTCACGCCCATATCCCCGCAGGAGTAGGCAATGGCACAACCAGGGCAATCATGTCTGACACTAAGTCACACAATGTAATAGGTGGCAAAGGTATCGCCAACCAGTAGTAGTTTTAAAACATCTTTTGATATTTCGTTAATATGACAGGATGGCGAACAAGTAGATCAATTTCCTGGTGGTAAGAATTACACGTTGCTTACAGATACCGAAGACGGTATGAATGAAAATATTAATTAATGAATACACTTTATTATACACTAAAATTTACAAAAAATAATACACACTCTTTCACTAATAATATTTAACTTAAGTGCACAAAGGCGGTCTTATCGCTTCAGAGCGATCTCTGCCAGTCAACCTTAAAGTACGGTAATGATGTGTTGCCAACCTTCATATAGAATTTTACGCCTCTTTACAATACATATTTTAACGAAAAATACGAGTAGTTTGACAATATTCAATCAACTAAGGAGCAAAAGACGTTACAAAAAACTTAACTATATTGGTATGTATTTTTTACACTTATATCCCCGAAGAGATAGGCAGAGGCTCAACCAGGATACCTACGTCTAGCTGAAGACACTAACATTATTTTAATTAGAAAATTGAAAATACTAACATAATCTAAAATATGGTGGTGTGCAAATATTTATTTATTACATTAATGGACTTATTATCTTTCAGTAGGCATAAATGTCTCATTTTACCTCTGTTTTCTTCTTATGTACACGGGCGTGTATATACTGTTTTAGAATTTTTAATTGTCAACATGTTATCATTCTTAAGTAAAGTGAGTATTGTAGTAATTTGCTCTATTTTGAGGTTTTCCTCGTGTTTCTTAAAAAAAAATTAAACCTTGAATTGGATCGAGCATGCGTATTTCATCATTCATTGTAATTGAAAAAAAAACATGATTGTGTACAAATTACATTTTTTTAGAGAAATTAGTAATCTTGGTATATGAGGAAAAATGATCACCTGTTTTTTCTTTACACCACTATAAATTTTGATAGTAAATCTTAAAATTAATCACGAATGAGGCTGAACATTCAAGGTTCATATTGCCATCGCCGAATTTCCGTCTTTGGAGTATACAGGTGACAGGTGTTTCTTACTGGTAGGAGACAAGCATATTTTTGTAGTAAAAGGGAAAGTATGTAACTTAAAGAGGGGCTGCCATACGATTTCGAGCAAACACCAAACACTTCTCAAGGGAGATTAAGAAATCTCGGAGTTGTTTGCCTGCCTCTAGAATGAACAGAATTAAGTCTGGTGGTCTGGTGATAGTGGCGATACACTCATATATATATTATATGACATGTTAAAACGGTGATGATGATGATGTCACCGTGTCTGGTAACTCAAATGAGTGAGAAAAGAAATGTTTTGACATTAAGATGGAAGAATGAGCCATCAAAGCATAAAATATTGCGGGAGTGGATGTGGCTACACCTGAGATGATACAGCTTGCCGGTCCGGTACACTTTCTGGATAATTTGTAAAAAAATTTGGCAGACCGGCAGCGCACCCGAAGACTAGCAGTATGCAGTCATCGTGCCCTTTTACATACATATCTTCACGCCAAGTCCCTTACGGGGTAAGCAGAGAGTATCGAGTGCCAGACCTCACGATCCTGACAAACCTGTCTTGCTTCCTTCACATTCATAACCCTTTTCATACAAACACGCCGGTTTCGGAGACTCTTGACACCACCCTCGGATAATATCCGATTGATCTGATCGTGCCCTTTTATAAAGCAAATATGCACACATGGACTGCACCAGCTACAGGGTGATCAGTTTAGCATCAAACGTGTATGTGAAAATAGTTAAAAGGAGAATGCAAGAGATGTCCGAAGGATTTTTTTATGAGACACAATGCGGTTTCAGGTCTGAAACAGGATGTATCGACCAGGTATTTTCGCTCAGCAACATCTTATAAGTCGTGTCTGGTGGTGGGCCAGAAGGTTTTGGAGATTTTGGGTTGCACATAAAGAACTTTTGGACATTTCGCCGGATTATGGGTTACCCATATTAGCTGCACGGTTTGTAGACGGTTGCATGGTTGCCAAGGACGCTTGTTCATCTTGTATTTGAATTGAAGAAACGCCTCCATAGGTTAAGATCAATGAATGTGGGAATGCGTATTGGTGACCAAGTGGTGAACTGCCTGCTTTATGTAAATGATACTGTATTTTTGGGCTCTACGTCTTGTTAGCTGCAAATACTAGTGACAGATATTTAGGGTGGTTGTACAGAAAGAGGGTTATATTTACATCCGGAGCAAACCTAAGCAATGGCATTTCAAAGAATGAAAGTGAGAGTTTTAGGTGACGATATAGTGCTGACACAAGTGAATGAATTTATATATCTTGGTAGTGCTTTTGGCACTGAGGATACAAGGTACACGGTGGATGTAGAGAGAAAAGTGTGTGAGGGAATAGTGTAAATTTAGCGCTGAGTAAACTATTTTAAAGCAGTCTTTGGATTTGGATGTGAGACTCGCTTTGAATACTTTTATGCTTACGTCAACGTCGTTGGGTATCAAAAACATCATGACAGTGAGATAAATATGGCCGAAATAATTTCATTCGAAACAGTAAATTCTGACAAAGATTGGGATTGAAAGAAAGTGTTGGTGTAAAAATGAGAAAGGCATGCAATGCATGCTCGTGTGGTTTGGTCATACATGGACAGTGAGATAAATACGGCCGAAATAATTGCATTCGAAACAGTAAATTCTGACAAATATTGGCATTGAAAGAAAGTGTTGGTGTAAAAATGAGAAAGGCATGCAATGCATGCTCGTGTGGTTTGGTCATGTGACAAACAGATGAAAGGTTGACAAAACACATATACAATCCAAATGTGGATGGATGTAGTACCTAAGGAGATCAAGGTTGACATTCTACGATCAGATCGTTCGGATTTTATCCGAAGGTAGTATTAAAAGTCTCCTACAACGTCGTAATTGAATGAAAAAAGTTACGAATGTGGAGGAAGCTAGGCTAGGCTTTATATTTATATGTGTATAATCGGCTTGGTGTAAAATACACCAATATAATTGATGGTAAGGCACCATAGACGTTATTATTGCATCGCTATTTTATGATCGGTATTTGTGACCATATTTATAGACTATACTACTCACGTAACTACACAATGGCGAGCACTGAAGCAATGGCAATCGGAATAAGTAAGTTATTCCAGGTGAGCTTATACATTTTTGAGGAGGGTTGCTGCTGGATGCAGACTGCGCCAGGTCGATTTAGAAAACTATGGGGTAGGGATATGTTTAGCAGTGGACGTTTAGTGTCTAATTTGATGATGGTTATGAGCTTATACACGCAGTTACACTAGCACATACAGCTATTGTGATCTTGAAACAAATTGCAAAATATTGCAGTACCAATACAATACTCTATTTTTTATACCACTATCTGAAACCAATTATACGCTATCAAATCACGGACATGAACGCACTCCCACGTAGGTCGTGACAGCTTAGCGCGGGATAATGATTTATTTTAGAACATGCTGTATCTAAACATGTTATTAGATGCTAGATACGATATCGTGATTCATTTAATGTTAAATGTTTTTTTGAATCCATTCTATATATTCCATAATAGCAAATCTAAATTATGTATACAGGTAACGACCGCACTCAGAGACGTCAATTCATATTTAATTTGTCATTAAGTCACAATTTTGTATAAGAAATTTTGACTTACGGCCGCAATGACCGATTAAAAGATAACAAACGTAGCTTACGCACCAATAGGAAAAATACATTATATGGTAAAATTCGGATAGCAGACTCAAAAATATTTGATATAATTTAAGCTGAAAAAAAATCACTTAACATGGCCTCGGCTATACGAAGTTTGCCGGGGCAGATAATATATTAAATTATAAATGACAGAAATAATATACCGATTGCCACGCATCGAAGAATTTATATCGGTGTTTCCTTGTATGTTAAAGTTATTGATTACGTTAACATTCTCGTATATACATAAATGTGACATATGTAAATAACACAAGTAGCTTCTTCGTCGTAAATAGAATCTAATATAAATAGTAAATAGAAAAGTCAAGATAATATTGTTGTTTGTGTTAGTGGAATTACTTAAGGTAAAGTTTTGTTTACACTTAGTTGATTTATGCATGATTTGATACAGTAAAACTGCAAAAAACCGACTAAAGTTTGATTTTAAGTTATATTAAGTTTAATATAAGCATAAATTGTAATGTGCGCCGTATACGTGTATACTTAGTACTTAAATGGTTAGTCGTCAAAATAAATTTCGATACTAAATTAACGTTTTATACCTAAACTTTTATTTTGTTAGTCTTCTGTAGGTACTATTATTTATTCCGATCTCTGATATTGAAACATACACATGTTATACACATATCGATATGTTATTTTAAAATTTGTAATTAATTGGATTGTCCTATTTTGACAAATATATAGGGTGATTTAGACATATAAACTAATCTATTTTTATATCTACATTGCGCCAGTAATAATAATTCTGGACCTGGACAAGTCACACAAATTGAATCTAACCCCAAAGTAAGCAAATTATATGCTTGTGTTATGGGTGTTAGTTAACGATTCTAACACACAGAAATACTTAAATAGATATCATAATCAATTTGATAAACACCCAGATCCGGAAATGCAGACATCTAAATGTTCATCATTCAAATGCCTGCCCCCGTGGGGAATTCAACCCTTGCCTTACGTTTGGTTGATGTAGTTAGCCACTCGACCAACGAGGCGGCGTGCTTGCCATGTTCCGTTTTCAAAGGATGAGTAGTTAGATTACTGACTCACTCCTAATATCCTAGCCTCAAGTTAACAACGTACCATTAATGAATTAGCACAAAAGGGATGCGCATTTCTTACTATTAGAAATTTTTATCTCCACGTTTGCCGTAAAAAGGATCACTTTGTTTTTCAAAACAAAAAAATCATTTAATTTAATAAACAAACTATCTAATCTATACGTCAAATAAAAATGATTTAATAAAACGGGTGGACGAATTTTGACAATTATTTCTTTTCGTGTTAGTTATTATCAGAAGAAGGATTTTATAAGGGGAAAACCCGATAAAATGAAAGGGAAAACTGTACTTTAATTTTAATGTCATTTCAAGCGCTATTTAGTTCTCAGGATGTTCTAGGTAGTTGTTAATAAAATGACATGTGTAAACTTGATATTTTTAAAGCTTTAAAAATGAGGATAAATATACAAATTGTTGCAGTTACCTGGAAATGACGCATCTTTGACCTCATCACAGCGCCATATTGTTCAGGAAGAGCGGATTACTCGACAAAATGTTTTGACACGACTTAGCCGTGTTTATCCAGATCAGATGTGGGTCAGAAAGGATTACTATTCTTCAAGTCTGACCTGTCATTTTGAAAGCAAATTTGTGCAAGACAGATTAGGGTATTAGGATAAGCTTTAGGCTAACATTTATCTCAACTGAATACGAGTTACAAAACTTAACAGTTATTTTTTATTTTTGAGGCAATTAATATATTATGTTGTAATTAAAATGTGATTTTTGCGCTTTCTTAAATCTCAAATAGCAGTGACAATTTGTATTATGACAGCTGGACAGGTAAAGCGGTGACATTTATATGAATGAGGCATTGAAATTAGCGATTGGTCAGTCACGATGCACCTAAGTCTAATTTGTACCTAAGCTCGTCTTACCCTGCTCACGGCTTAGGTAAATACTTATTGCTAACTAATTATTTTATAAATTTCGATAACATATATTATAGACATTTACTTGAACCTATTACCTAACCCTTAAATTGTAAAAAAATGGTAACGTTTCCTGTGCTACTGCTTAAAATTTATACATACGAAGGGAACCCTTCAATTAGGGATCACCGAGTCTATTTGCAAATAAATAATCTGATTCTAATTTTTAAAAGGCTTGGGCTTATTAGGTATTGAATAGGATCCTAGACTATTGGACTGACTTAAAAAAATACCATTACATAATTTTTTCGACATTATCCCTAATATACATGGACTACGTTACGTTGTCCGCCCATGCGAAACCGGGACGGACTGCTAGTTTACAATAATTAGACGTTGGAAGACTACAAATATATGTTACAATATATGTTCTGAAAATTTAAAATAAACGATAACTTCTTTTGATTTTGTGACAAATTCTCCATTTCATGTTTTTATTTGACAAATCATATATTATAAATACGAAAGATTGTGTTTGTTTGTTATTCCTTCACGCAAAAACTGCTGAACCACTTTTCATGAAATTTGGCACACACATAGAGGGTAACTTGCATTAACCTATAGGATAGTTTTTGTCCCGAAAATGTTCCTTTGGGGCCATTAACCACGCAAACAACGCGGCGGGGAGCAGCTAACAGTTGATAAATCTTAAGTTTTTATTGGTGAATCGATTTACCGCAGTTCAGACTTTGAAAGTAGCTTAAAGACTTAATTATAAATGTAAATGCGATATATCCGATACATAGAGGAATTCCGTCGCTCACAAAACCCATGTTTCATTTAAAGTAGAAGGCTAAACAGTTTTTGAAACAGCGGGATGCCGAGGTTGTAAGAATTTGCCTAAGTTTAACGTAGCAGATAATTAATAAATATGAGTTACAATGAAGGTAGGTTTACCATATTCATTATATATTAAAATAGGTACCTATATCGTTATTATAGCTTGAAGATTGAGTTTTGTTACAATTATTGTGTTGTGTTATCTTTTGTGATATTTCTTACCTATAATCGCCTCTGTGGTCTAGCGGTCTGGGTGTTGGACTTGACTACATGAGGTCCCGGGTTCGAATCCCGGGTCGGCCAACACAAAGAAAATTGGATTTTTCCAATTTTCTAATAAAAAAATGTTGGTCGGGATTGGAAATGTGTGCCCGGTTGGCGATAGGCTTGCCACCTATCACATTGTGGGACTTAGTGTCTTCGGCTGGTCGTGGGTGCCTTGGTTGTACCTCTGCCTACCTCTTCGGGGATATGGGCGTGAAGATACTTCTTACCTAAATTTTAAGGTTCTTGACTAAAAACAAGACAGAATCTATACTTGCTATCGTCGGCACTTGGTGGAATTCCATTGTATCCAATCATACAACTAAATCTGTCTTGTTTTTCGCACATTCTTTTGTATACACACGTATTTTTGTAGGTAACACTTTTGTAGTTAACCTATCGCTTGTAAAATTATGTAGTCACCAGCTGTTACAGAAGGAATCCGTGGTGCGATCGGGATAAAAACTAGCCTATATGTTAATCCAGGTCACAATCTATTTGTGTTCCAAATTTCAGACAAATCCGTTCAGCTATTCGAGCGTGAAAGAGTAACAAACATACACACTTCCTTACAAACTTTCGCATTGATTATAGTAGGATTTATATTGGACTGGATTATTTTACTAGTACAGTCAGCCAGAATATTTATTACCTTACATACTTAGAAATTACTTAAATTTATGCTCTTTACATACTTATTTTTTCCTGCTACGGTTTGCCATTGTTTTAGTAGATGTAGCGTATTAGTAATTGATCAATAACATCACATCACCAAAATCTATATCCTTGTATAGGGCATTGCTGTCCATTATCCATCTTACATATTATGATAAATGAACCTCTGTTTTTGTTGGTCGAGCGAGCGGGAACGAATGAAACGATGTCGCTTATGTGTTAATTATTGAGAGGAGTACGTTCTTATGAAAAAAAACGTTTATTTTATTTAAGTATTGGGGAAAGTTTATATATTACATACATACATTGTATTGCTTGATAAATTTTAGACTTAAAGTAGGTTCACTTTTCTGGCAACGCAAAACTAAGAGCTCGCGCTGTAAGATGCCCTAAACTACATCCTATTTTGTGAAAAATTCGGACAAGTACATTTATTTGCAGAACATGAAATACTTTTTAAACTGTTTAAGGGGCCATGTATGCTAAAATACGTCAGCAATATACTGTTTTTTTCATACATAGCAATTATGGATATTGGCGACAAAAATACACAAGATTAACATTAATATGCTTTATAAGTCTAGTGTTTCCCAATCACGATTCATTTCACTTTGCTCGATAGAAAAAAAATCAAAAAGTTAACCCTTTTTTGAACGCAAAACCCATCTGTCTACTTCAATTATGAAACTATCGACACCAGATTTAACATAAACATAGATAAGTATTATACCTAAAAGATAACTGTTTCAGTTTTTATATTTTTTTTCAAATGACTTTTATAATGTCAAAAATATTGATTTGGCGCTTCAGGAATTTACTTTAGAGCGCAATATTTCATAGTAATCATGAAACGGGGGAGTGCGCTGATTGGCTCTTCTGGCTGACTAAGTATGGGGCCTTAATGTGAATTTTGACGAGTGTTACTTTATAGTAAATACAGGACAACATCAGCCAGAGCCTTTACCATGAAGTGGTATAGATTATGTTCGGTAAGTTACCTACATGTCGAAATCTGACATATTTGGCCAAAAAATGTTTTTCTCTTAGTTACCAATAGAGAGCGCAGAATTCAAAGTTTTCATACAAAAATTTACAAAGTTGGTAGCGAGTATAGTAAACACACTTTTTTATAGTAAACACTTGTACTTATCCACTATACACTTTATTTAATACCATATGTTTTACGGTAGACAGGGTTAAATTTAATTATAGTTTTAAAATGTTTGGTAATAAATAATTAAACCAGTTATAAATATGAATATTTGGCTTAAAGTAATAGTATTTGTAATTAAATATTTTTTTTATAAATATTAAAATATTTCCACACCAAAACATGGTAGAATATGTTGATATACTTAAATATTTTTGTAACATCTCATTTACACATATATTCCGCAAATAAATAATTTTCTTTCTTTCTTTCATCCGTTATATAGCCAACCGGTTTCACTTTTTACAGCATCATCAGGGCTTTAAAACTAAAGATAAAAATACTGTTTTAGTTTGGTTGGACGTTATTTGGTTGGAGTATAGTAAGCTTAACAAGCTGTAAACTCATGTAAAGGCTCAGATCAGATAGTAATGAATATACTTACTCATATACTTAGTCGCCTCTGTGGTCTAGCGGTCCGGGTGTTGGACTTGACTGCATGAGGTCCCGGGTTCGAATCCCGGGTCGGCCAACACAAAGAAAATTGAATTTTTCCAATTTTCTAATAAAAAAAATGTTGGCCGGGATTGGAAATGTGCCCGGTTGGCGATAGGCTTGCCACCTATCACATTGTGGGACTTAGTATCTTCGGCTAGTCGTGGGTGCCCTGGTTGTGCCTCTGCCTACCTCTTCGGGGATATGGGCGTGAAGATACTTACTTACTCATTGTGGATTTTTCTTCAGCCGACAAAGTATTTGAAGGTAGAATGCAACAAAAGGAAAGGGTTGAACTTTATAGAGCAAGTGCGATCTTAAGCGTCTATTGAATCTTTGAATGCGATGTTTTATTGCAGATACGCCTTTCCGAAGCAATAAAGTTGCTTGAAAAGACGGCAACATCAATGTGTATTACTTCCTAGATTGTGTGTATTGTTAATGTTAAATAAAGCAGTAGACAAATATTTATAAATTAAGGATCAGCAATATATGTTAATGTCTTACCCTTATCAGAAAAAGGATATTATATGTTCGGCGTTTATATTTTAAACTTTTAACGCTTATATTTTTTAACGTATGTTAATCTATTTCTCCGTCATTTTAAAACAGATTCTAAGTCCAAATCTAGTAATGGAATCCCAGTTTAGCAAAAAAAACACTCGTTTTTTTTTTCTTGGAGTAATAATTTTCCTGCTAAAAAGTAAATCGGCGTAAAATGAATAAGTGAAGTCGTATTTTATTTAAACACCACAACCATCCATCAGTCAGTAAGAAAGTAACTTTCTTAACCCTGGATCGAATTGAAAACAAGCCATCAGTTAATTAGAAAGTTATTTTCTTTAGGTACCCTGGTTAACCTCGTAGAATTGCTAATATTAACATGAAATTGAAAATTGTATTGTAGGTTCAGCCATCTACAAATATCCGCGTCAAATCGCTCAAAACAAAACGTTTGACTTATATTCTTTACTAGCCGACCTGGACAACGCCATTCACTTGACATTTCATACTTTCTGCCTACCCTGCAAGCGGACTTGGCGAGAACAACTGTATATTTAAGATGATAAGTGATCGTCCATTGGCCCTTATGCCGGCACTCCCGGTGCAGCGTCTTTTTTGCTTATTTATATTTTGTAACACTTGATTGTGTTTTCAAATTATTTTTATAATGAAATAAGCATTTCTTTGTCAAATAATATAGTATTAGTGGTCGCCTATTGGTTGAAATTCGACCATAATCAATTTTAACACCTTGTGGGTAAGAACGCCATCTTCATTTCTCAAGACCTACTTTGTTACTACTACCTACTACTACTTTGTTTCCAGACTTTTTTGTGCGCCATCTGTGATCTTTTATCGTTATCATCAATATGTTTACTTGTGTGTCAAATGCATGGTAGTGTGGGTAATGTTTTATTTATTGATTTAATGTACTTTGTAAGGATTATTATTGAAAAATATTAGAGTTCTGCACTTCTTCTACACATAAACTATAAGTGCGCTAAATTTCATACTCCTCGGTTGGCGCAGTTTTCGTAAAAAGGGGCCCAAGGTTTTTGCACCACGTATTAATATAGATAATGTTTTTTAACATTCCAGATTTCTAGTTCATTGATAACTTTATACAGTTGTCGGGTCTGTACTTCCTAAATTAATGGCGGGTATGATACACATAAACAGACAAAAATTCTAAAATTGCTAAAAATGTGTTCTAGACGCTTCTCGCCTGACTATTTTAGTTTATATTTTCAATATATAAAATTCAGTGTACTACAGTTTTATTAAAGGTACACCTAGATATAGATTGGAACCAGAGACCAATATGGGGACACAAATTAGTTGAAAAGTAGCATGTTTTAGGAAAAATCACAAAAAACTGTAGGATAATTTGGAGTCAAATTCATAAGTATTTGCGTACTTAGTGTTTTAGTAAGGTCATGAAGCAAATGAATTTGAAAGTTAAGTGGAATGTTTTAGTAGTTTTATCATTTTGTGGCATGTATTCGTGAAAGGAAGCGCCATAATTATATAGGAGAAAGTAATGAAATATACAATATGTTTGATAAACACTAATACATAGTACAAAACATATTTTCACATAATATACCTACTTCAGAAAAGAAGAAAGTTCTTAATTTACTATGTGTCTTTGTATGTTTGCGACACTATACGCAAGTCATACATCAACTTATTTTGATGATTTTTCAGTGTTGATACAAATTAGTTTTATGGAAATACAGTGTTTTTGGTAATTGGCAAAAACTCAAGAAATTATTATACCAAGAAATCTGTATATATAAAAATCAATTACTGTTCGTTTGTCTCGCTAAAACTCGAGAACGACTGAACCGATAAGGCTAATTGTGGTTTTTAATTATTTGTCCATGTGCAGGGAAGGTTTAAAAGATTAGACAAAAGGAAAAAAATGCGAAGTAACTAGGAAAAACATTTTAATTTTTCCCATACAAACTGAACGGGTAGAACGAAGTTCGCAGGGACAGTTAATCAATATATAAATTTATTAATAGAAAGATTCATTCATTTCTGTTAATGAATGCTCCCAAATTGCTCCGGGTGTCTTTTATAAAACAAACCATCTGTCTTCCTGCCAGGCAGCTGGTAACTGATAAGAGGTGAGTAAATGTTAAATGGGACATCACCAAAAGACCACTGACGGTAGAGTTTCTTCGTGCTGAGAATCGTCCAGATAAGGATCTTCCATGTATAACACTGTCATTATAGCGACAGGAATAGTTAACTCCACCGTCTTACTGCCACCACAATGACAGTGCCCTGTTCGGCTCTGGAGGCTCAGTATTGGCTTACTCCTCAGCCACAAGACATCGACGTACCTACAACACCTATGGAATCTATCTGCGTGAAAAATTCAAAGAAATAAATATTTTAATCTTCAGTTCTCAATACATTTATGACAATTTAATGCATGTTAAAAAAATCTTTTTATGTTCACAAAAAAATGTGATGTTCACGATATAAATACGAGGCATAAAAATAATCTAGCCGTAAACAAAACTCGTCTTCATAAAATTAGTATATCCTTTTTCGGTCAATGAATACGTTTTTACAATAAGCTGTCCATT
>NJDC01001020.1:34575-48609 GCA_002245475.1 Calephelis virginiensis
AAATGTTGGTCGGGATTGGAAATGTGCCCGGTTGGCGATAGGCTTGCCACCTATCACATTGTGGGACTTAGTGTCTTCGGCTAGTCGTGGGTGCCTTGGTTGTTCCTCTGTCTGCCTCTTCGGGATATGGGCGTGAAGATACTTTTTTTTTGCTTTTTTACCTTTAAATAAGTTTAAAAAATGTATCAAAGCAAAATTATGTCAAAAAGGCTATTATGCGGTCTCAGAGTATTTGGAAGATGAACATGCTTGCGGATAGAGATTTCAATCTCCCATTGCAATTTGTAATGTGATTTGTTGTACCTTTTATATAAGTTAAAATCAAATTGTAATTTGTATTTTTAATCCAGTTTATACTATAAATATTGTTATTGAAAAAAGACAAGCTCGCTAAGTTTCTTTCGCTGGATCTTCTCCGGATTTCGATCCGGTGGTAGACTATAAAAATGTCGACGCTCACAAACACCACTTGTATGGTTCAAGTGAATAAAGATTATTCTGATTCTGATTCTATCTTTGACCAACAGGAGAGCTGTGTGTTCGCTATTTTTATTACATAAAAAATGAAAAGGGCAAGTTACATAAATGTGTCGGAAACGATTAGACGATTGCAATTATTAAATAAGCAGATAAGAGCTCCAAACGGCTCTCTTGTTGATAATTTATTACAGCCATCCTTTTTGTATCTGTCACTTCTCTGATGATTTTGATTGGTTTATGATAAAAATGTGTTATACTACATAAAAATGTGACAGTGACCAAAGAACATATGTCTTGAATAACAAAATTGCCTTACCGATAAAATACAAAAATGTGTTTTATGCAGCACTAGCCGACCCGGCGAACTTCGTATCTCTTCACTTTAACAGGTACTAAGTTTCCATGGAAAAATAAGGTACTTTTTTCCATTTTCCTTGCAATTTACCAGATTTTTCTCCTCATAAGAACCTTTGCTTGACAGTAACTACTTAATACCTACAACTACAATTGATCCATCCATCCAGGCGTGATGCGATGACAACGCGAAACAGTTTCATTTTAAACAGTATCTTCACGTTCGATTTTTTTTTGTAGAAATAGACAGATGCGCAGCTAGAGTACCCACGACTAGCCGAAAACAATAAGTCCCATAATAATATATCTTTAAAGTCTATCGCCAACCAGGAACTTTTGCAGTCCGGCGAAACGTTGTTTTTATTAGAATATTGAAAAAAAGGCTCGTCTTGGTCGGGGCACTTCCGTGCCCCCAGAACTATTTTTATTTTGTTGCCTAACCCGGGGTAAAACCCAGACCTCAGTATGACTATTGATTAGTGATAATTATTTATGGGTACTTATATAACATTTTTCTTTATAACACGAACGATAAGTTAAGTTATACTTAATTTCTAGGTTTAGGGAGTTGATAGTAATAATGAAAGAATATTTATTTCGGGTCGATTTATTTAACTCCAAAGTTAGCAAATTACCTTTTATTCAGACCCATATAATAAAAATCCTACTAATATTATAAAATCAAAAGCTTCTTTGTTTGTTTGTTTATCTTTCACGCAAAAAATGCGATACCAGTTTTCATGAAATTTGGCACACACATAGGGGGTAGCTTGAAATAACACATAGGATAGTTTTCATTCCATTTTTTTTGTTATCGAGAGGCCATTAATCACGTGGACAGCGCTGTAGACCACAGCTAGTAATAAAATAAAACGTAATAAAGCTAGTCTGTTCAAACAGGGGTTCAAACATAAAAAAACTCGGCTAGCATTTATATAACAATTTGCAATAACCTTAAAAGTCCAAGGAATTTAAAACACCATAAAGTTTACGATGTTACTAGGTTTCACTTGTTGGTTCCCAGAAGTGTGTTTTCACTGGTACCTTGAAACAAAAGCACCCATAGTAAAATTCTTGTACAATGGAGTTGTGTAACATAATTTAGTCGTCCGCTGGTTTACAGATTCCATATTGTTTGAAAGTAAAAGTTAAACTCATAACAATTATAATACCGGTAGCATTTAAATTTTATGTAAACATAACTCAAATTTCAATTGCTGTCGGTATCTTTTATGTATTGTGTCGGGTTTTTATCACATAAAACATTTTTTTTGAGGCAGAAGATAGTAAAAGTGAAATAATAAAAGGTTTTCTATTGCTTTATCGCCTTTTACTATCCTAAATTTGTTTTAGGATTCTCCAGTCGTTACTTTCTACGATAATGTAATGGTGCTACTATTACTATTGATAGAATAAAAGTTATTAAAATTAAATAAAGAAAACACCTTACTTTTTAATAGTTTGTTACTAGTGACTTTATTAAATTTGTTTGCCTGTTTTGTATGTACATAACATTAGGACAATAACTAAAAGAGTAAAACTACCAAAACCGTCACCAACTGTATCATACATTTTATTAACATCTTACTAATGGCTTTCAGTTTTAACTCTAAATCCACTAATCGGATCATGATAAAACGAATATGGGACCATTTCTGAATCATAACGTTCTTTTCAAACAAGAACCATGAAATCGATAAGCGACTGGCCAAGTAATCTACAAAAAAACATACAGTTGATTTGAAAACCTCCTCCTTGTTTGAAGTCGGTTAAAAAGAAGATGAAGTCATAAAGTTTGTTATCTATTTTATGTCCAAATTCACTACAACTAGTTTTGACTACAGGAAATGAAATATACATAACTTCAAAGATGTATGTTTAAGCAATAACTACTTCAGCATTTGTTAACAGATTTTATTTTATTAAATGTATTATTTTTCTGTTACTATAATGTTGTGTTAGTATATACAAAGTTTACGATTGTCTTTGTTTCTGATGTCTTTTAATCATAAGTCAGAAATCATATCACAGAAACCTCTATCATTAGAAATTAGTTTGCCCATTGTACTTTAACGTGTTTTTGTTAATTGTTACTACGAGTATAAAGTTATTTGTAAAATATTGTTTTAAGAGATGTGACATTATTTTTTTTTTATACTTTTCAAAATTTATTGATAATTTTAATAGTTTGATTTAATGAGCAAAAATAACATTTTATAAAGGCTTAATAGTAATGATGAGTACTTCCTTTTAAATTAAAGAAGTTAACAGCAAGTTTCACTCTGGAAAAAGTTCAAAACTATAGCCCATACATCTAAGTCTGTTTGGGCATCTGTTTTTATAGAAAAAAGTAACACAAAAGTATTCTAGAACGTACGTGCAAGAACAGTGACCATATTTGACATAGGTCAGTTATTTTAGACAAAATAATAGAGAACAAATATTAGTATATTTTTATGTGATAACAGGAGTTCTAGATGGTTGTAAACATTGCTTTTAACCGTCTGGACCGTAGATTTAATTCAAATTTAATCATAATCGGAAGATGGAAGCCAAGTTTATTACATGATTACATTTGTTGCAAGTCTTAATTACATCCGTCTAGAACGTCTTTAAGAAAGCGAACAAGGCTCTCCTTATAAACTTATAGACCATAGATGTTATAGGTGTATCGCTGTCATGTGACTGACTGTTAAGCCTATTTTCCAAGACTGTCGGCTACCTCCGGACCGGAACAAGACAATGTCAGTATGGGGTCAGGAATAGGTAAGACGATGAATCCGTACCCAAACGAGTTGTAGCGCAGTACTCTGCCTCCACTGGCCTTGTACTCTCCACTCCATTCCACTTCATCTCCACTGTCATTACTCATTAAACCTTTGCTCACCTCTTACGAGCTGCTTGTCAGAAAGGCAGATACTCTATCTTACACAGGACATCGGAGCAACACAGGAAAAATACACATTTATTATAATTGTGTGTGTGTGTGTGTGTGTGAGTTTAATACACATTGATTACACTGTGATGTGATGTGATAGTGTTATGAGAGTAGGAAAGTTCAATGATCTAGAAAAATGTGTATCTGTATTGTTGCCTCGTTTATGAAGTCACAGTCCATTATAAGATACTAAGCAATCTACATACAATTACTCAAAACAGAATAAAACAAATTAAAACTTTGAACGAGACCGAAAGTGCAAAAAAAATAGTGACGATTTGGTAATTTTATTACTTTGGACACAAAGTATTGTACAATTGTTTCCTTTGTCGCTAGAATAAAAATTCCAATACCGCGAAAAAGTTGTGAAGGGACGAAAAACAAGTTTATTGGGGCACATTTTTTGCGACGCAAAGTCTCGCCCTGTTAAATGTTTATGATCGCTTGTTTGATTTTTTAAACGAAAGCGACAGTAAACCTTTTTGTATGTAAATATATGACAAACAGAGCTGTACTTAGCAACGTATTTCAAATTTGAAAATAAAAAAATATTGTATTTTTTTTAATTTTTAAGGTTTTTTTTGGAGAACGAAAAAGTACAAAAACAGTTATTAATATTATTCAAATTAGTACAATTTTTATTTTTTATGTGTGTATTATTCACTCTACGCTAGTTAAAATCCAAATTTAAAATTTTTTCACAGTTTGCAATTTGTTGTATGTTGTAAAAGTGCCATTCAGGCTAACATTTCAAATAGAAAGAAAATTTATCTTGTGGATTTATTTAAGATACGATATAATATAACTAGAAAGACAAGTTTTCTTTGCTAGCGCATGTTATAGATTAAGGTAAACCAGTAGCTTTGTCACATCTTTAATTTGTTTTTAATAATTATCTACTATTGAGATATTTTAACATCATTTTAACTTTACGAGTAGCCTAACACTTTTATATATTTTTATAGGTGATGTGTTAATCTGTACGCCCAGGCCAGAATCACATATAAATATAAGTAGTTTGAATTGAATCCCTTTTAAATACGGATGCAAGAAAATTGTATTAAAATTGAAGAATTAAATAGTTTTTGTGAATACGAATTGATATTTGCCTTATTACTTAAGTATTATTGATGTCATTTTAATTTGGTGAGGTGAAAAACAGGTTCAAACTTTCAGGACGAAAATCTCGTGTTTAAAAAATATAGACTTGACGAGTACAAACTATAACGTCTCAATTGGCTTACAGGATTTTGACCTTGGATATGACAATAGGGAGTACAATTAAAACTTATCTACTATTTAATAGTTCTAAAATGTAATAACCCATTTACGCTTTTTATCACTTTTACATATCTTTCATTTTTATTCTTATCACATTGCGTTGGTTTATTCACATTATTTTTATTCTTTGCTTGCCAAATTTTTGCACTGTGTCTTTTTAAGTTTAGCAAAGATACGCATAAATTTGAAAAATTAAGTAACATTGCTTAAAATTTTGAGTTCGACCCTGTATATGACCAATAATGGAGTCATAAAACATGTGTTTTGTGTACCAAAATTTGCTTATATATTATGTAACACGTTTTTCTACGAATTCTTATGAAATAAATAGATCAAATCGTTAATTTTAAACCAAACAAAAAACATTGTTCCCTAATGTTCTTTTCTGCGATACGAAAAGGGATAAGCTAATAAAACGAAAACTTTATACTGTTTGAATGCAGATTTTATGATCTTGACTATAGTGTATTTGTATATGTTTGCAGTTTTTTTTTGTTTTTTTTTATGGCAAACAAGCAGACGGATTTCTTGATGGTAAGAAATACACGCAGCATAGAGACACCAAAGGTAGTAATGATACGTTGCCAACCTGAGGTCGGGATGTTAGGCCTCGAGCAAAAGTAAGTTCACCGGTTCACCCTCCGAACCGGAACATGTCATGACGTTATGGCGGCAGAAATATCGCCGCTACCAATCCGGGCGAGCCGCTGCGAAACTCTACCACCTAGTCAGATGTCACGGTGTTAGTGATGGTAAGCCTATGCTCGAAGCCTTAGAATTCCATAGCGCTTTTATGGATCATTGTACTTAATTATATGGAACGAAAATGCGTAGGTTGACCTTGTCCTACATGGAATAACAGGCAATAATACACTAATCGGTAAAGTTACTCGTGTAAATCGTGTGTTATGTTACAGTTAACGATTAGCTGGAATATATATTTCCTTTTTGTATCCTTTTACGACAGTCTAACGTTTAGGGATCAAAGTTATCGCCTCTGTGGTCTAGCGGTTCAGGTGTTGGACTTGACTGCATGAGGTCCCGGGGTCGAATCCCGGGTCGGGCAACAAAGAGAAAATTTGGTTTTTTCAATTTTGTAATAAAAAAAATGTTGCTCCTTGATTGGATATGTGCCTGGTGTGCGATAGGCTTGCCACCTATCACTCTGTAAATCTTAGTGTCTTAGGCTAGTCGTGAATGCCTTGTTTGTGCCTTTGCCTACCTCTTCGGGGATATGGGCGTGAAGATACTTTTTTTGTCGTTACGATATTTTTATTAATGATTGAAAAATTACAGTGTTCTTCTACAGACCATTTCTTCGAAAGTAGTAATATCTCTAGTCATTAATTCACGCCTATATCATTGAAGGGGTAAGCAGCGGTACAAACCATGGCACCCACGATTTGCCGAAAATTGACTAGGAGAGAAAGAATGCGTACAAAAATTTTTAAATAAATAAATATGATATTAAAGTCCCACACTGTAGTACGTGACAAACTCATCGCCAACGCAACGCAACCCGCAAACGAACCAGGGTCTTCACGTAGTCAAAAAGGCGATTACAATTTTAGATATGCCATTGAAATTGGCAATTAATTGCTTTCGAGCTAAGAAACGGATTATCGCACTTCTCCAAAATATATTGCCAACTACCTATTTACTAAATAGCTCTTTTAGAAACAAATATCGTTATAACATTACCACATTTGCTAACACAGTGAATGTGACTAGTTTAATGAAGGCTCTTTAGGTTTTCTATCAAAATTTCTTTATTATTAAACGTTAGTTCTCGCCAGCGTTATTTTCCAGGTTTGGCTAAACTGTGTTTCTCACCATCAGTAAGCAAATGGTAAAAAAATCTCATTTTATAAGAGTCATCTGTCGGTTCTGTGTTTAACTGACAATAAACCTACCTGCTATATCACTTGTAAAAGACCACTGTAACAAGACCACTACCTTCAGAGTGTTATGAATCAACTTATAATGATAGGTATCTCTGCTTCACCTATTCCTGCTGTCATAACGACAGCTGGAGAGCTGTGTGCTTATTTATACTTTTTTACAAAAAAAGTCTATTTTTTACAGGATGTAGATTTTCGTACCTACGATATGTTTTATGTAGTAAAATAAAATGCAGGAAATAAAGCCCTCTGAAATATAAACACTACTTTTTGATAACTTAATAAATAATAATAATTAAGATATAAATTATGTACATCAAATTATAATTACGAATAAATTCAAACTTGTGTAAATACATGAAATAATATAATCTTATAATAATAGTTTATAAGAGCCTTATCAAATGAAGAAGGAAATAAACTGAATAAATGTAATTAAACTAAAATTAACAAAAAACGAGATAACCATCACAAGACTTGAATAATTAATTTTGGAAGCATGAGAATAAAGGTTTTCCTATAATAATGCTAAATGAACATTTAAAAATCCCAATCAAGATTCATACAAATGTTTTAGTAATTAACCATTTTATGCTGTAGGGCAACAAAAACTAATTACGAATTTCAAAAAAAGAGTAATTTCACCTCATACAGCATTCGAACATGCTCACTGGAAGCGTAGGAATTGTTTTTTACTGAACGTTATAAAGTTACTAGTAGTGGCCCAGTGGTCAAAATTCGACCATAATAAATTTTAACATCTTGTTGATAAGAACGCCATCTTCATTTCTCAAGATCAATTACTTTGTTTTCAAACTGTATGATTATAGTTTGTGCGCCATCTGTGATCTTTTATCGTTATCATCAATATATTTGTTTGTGTGTGTCAAATGCATGGTAGTACGTATAATGTTTTATTTTTTTAATTAATGTACTTTATAATCATTATCATTAAAAAATATAAGCGTTTTGCACTTCTCCTAACACACAAACTATAAAGTGTGCCTAATTTCATACTCCTCCGTCAGCGCAATTATCGTAAAAAGGGGTCCAAAGATTTTGCTTCACGTATTAATATATAAAGGAACCTCTATATATTAATAATGGTCTTATAGTAAAAAAATTCGAAATCTCATGCTATAATCATTGGTAGTTGGTCTAAGAGAAAACATATATCTTAAGTTACTGTGTCATGAACGGTGGTAGCTTATGGTAGTTAGGGTTAAACCTAATTATATTTTAAAATTATGTTCAAATATTTAAAACATAATATGTTATAAATCTTAATAATAAATTTGTATAACTTTAAAAATATTTGCACACCATAATGTGGTAGAATATGTTGGTATTAACAAATATCTTTTGTTACGACTTTTAACACACATTTTCGGCACATAATATTTTTTTATCAATATTAAAATACTTGCACATCAAAATGTGTTAGAATATTAACTTTAATATTTTTGTAACATCTCTTTAATTAATTAATTTTCTTTCTTTCTCTCATTATTTTTTTTACCGCCTCGTTGGTCGAGTGGGTAGCGTACACGCCTAGCTATACCGACCTACCGCGAGGCTCGGGTTCGATTCCTGACGCAGAAAGGCATTTGCGTGATGTGCATCTCCGGGTTTGGGTCTCTAGGCGGCGTGAATTTCTTACTATCAGGAAATCCGTCTGCTTACTTGCCTTCCAATATCTTAAAAAAATAGACTTAAAATATCCGTTATCTTGCCTACTATCACTTTATGTAAATAGCAACTAAAGGAAACTCTACAAGCTAGTCGGTAGTCACGGTGCTAATGACGATATGCCTATGTTCGACTTTTACGAGCTGCTTGGCAGGAAGGCAGATGATCTATTCTCCAAAGGAGCCCGGACCAACACGGGGAAAAACATATCACATTGAGTTGCTATCAGTAGATAACTTCAGCAAACCCTGGGTGCTATGACTGATATATTAGGTAGGGATACATCTACCTCTTTGGAGATACGGGCGTGAAGATACTTACTTTTCATTAGATAATGGTAAATATATATATATTAACTACTATTATGTTCATGCCAATTTCTGAATCAATGGTCGTGAATACATAGCTAAGGACGCAGGAAATATGGTTAAATGGCAAATAAAGTTATACGGTCATACTCCTTACCGGTTCATGCAATCAGACTGAAATTCTTTTATCTCTTCTATTCGAAGAAGTGAAACAATGCACTCTTTTGAAAAATAATCAAATTTGCACTATCTGTTGAAAATATAATTTTATTATTTCTTTTTTATTAAATGTCTTGACCCCTTAATTAAGAACGTGTTAATTCAAAATAAGTTTAGTTATTTTAGTTTTGTAAAATACACCCAGTAATAATTTTCTTCCACGGATTAGCTGTAAGAAATATCTTCACTAAATAAGCTCACCTATAGTCCATTATTACTAAACATTTTTTTATATTGTGTTATTTCACTTGTGTAAAATATAATATTGTTATAAATTATTTATATTATAAAATGAATAAATGAACTATTTATTATAAACAAAAAATAGTTGTCTATAGATGATTCTTACAAACATGAAATCTAATTGATTCCTTGTCTTTCTATATATACAATATGAAAATATAGTACATATAAATTTAACTAAACATACATCATACACATATATTTTGTTTCACATGTTCAGTAAAATTGAAGTAGATTTATCCTAATTACGCATTCAACTACACATATATTTTCCGACTTTTTGCTAACATTAGAACAAGGTTGCCGGAGCTTAAGTATTTCTCTAATTTCGTAAGAAATACCAAAACGACAAACATTAAGACAATTTAAATTACACTAATGAGTGTGGAGGCGGATGCTGTCGAGGACGTTCTCTACACCAAAAAACGATGCAAAAGTGAACGGAGTCGAATTAACCGAACGCCAGGTCCATTGTTCAATTATCTATGTTCCATACGTTGAAAGGTCGGCGAATTATGTGATGAGATCGTCTCAGTATTTCTATAATGGCCGTGTGGAATTATCAGACTGTTTCCTTGATTTTGGCTCGAGGTTGTTTTGTATATCGTTTGTATATTTTATATGATCAGTGTTTTACGGCTCTCTTCATGTTAGAGAGGTGCTTATGAACACCATAATTATTATAAATGAGTCTCTACAATGGCCGGGGTCTAGGCTTCATATTAAAGTCTACTGGATACCTTACCCTTTAAATTAAACACAGAAATGGCTATGGCGTTTGATCTCTACCTGAACCAGTTGCTGTAGAGCCACCAGTGTCCATGTTGGTAGAGACTTATTTAACCAATGTTTGCTTCTTATAAACTGACAGGCAGGGTGGCAGTTGGTTTATTCCACACAGGGGACTTGGACTGACACGTTTCTTCTTTTTTTTCTTATAATAATGGAAGGCAAACAAGCGGACGGATTTCCTAATGGTGAGAAATTCACGCCGCCTAGAGACACCAAAGGTGGTAATGGTGCGTTGCCAACCTGAGGCTGGGATGTTAAGCCACGAGCAAAATTAAGTTTACCGGCTACTTTTCCCTCCAAACCGGAACACGTCATGACATAACGTCATGCGGTAGGAAAAGGTAAGGCGGTGGTACCAATCCGGGCGAGTCGCTGCGAAACTCTACCACCTAGTAACATCTATCACGTTGTTAGTGACGGTAAGCCTATGCTCGCCTTTTACGAGCTGCCTGGCAGGAATGTAGATGTTGATTCTGAAAAGGAGCCCGGACCAACACGGGGAAATCTCATTAAAACCTTGTTGTTTAATAAACAAGGAGTAGAGTACTCCAAAGTTCAACCAGGTATGCCTCTATTACAATGTGATACAGACTATAATATTAACTTATGTTTACTCTTACTTTAGTCCATGTTTCTTATTAAGACAGTTTGTGTTTTTTTTTGTTTGTCCTACTTTTGGAATGGAGCGATATTATAAGCTATAAATTTTGTGCGTGGAGATACAAAGGCGTCTGAAGAGTAGCACAGGCTACTTTGTATCCCTATACCTCATTGGGCTGCCGCGGGTGAGCAAAACAACTTTTTTACGTGGCCACAGCCGCGGGCAACATCTACAGATGAAAGAGGTTCGTTGATTGAACATATTTTAGATTACAGGTATTATTGAGACAACATATTTTTTTGGAATTCTTGTCTGAACTCTAGTGGGTTTGCTTTTATGACAATATCATAATTGAAGTACTGGATATATTCTGGTTGACTTTTTTAATAGTAGAAGGAAAATAAGCAGGCAGACTCAATGGCACATATTAGGCATTTATAGAAACTAAAATTGAAATGATTTTTTTAAGGAATATGTGTGTTATAAAGTTAATGCGAAGGGGGTTGATGGAAGGGGGTTTCGGGGGCGATAAATCGATCTACCTAGGAATCATTAAAAAAAAACCGAGCAAAGCTATCCAGATATTATTACATAACTATTCACACAAATGATTTATATAAATATTACATATTTTTTTTAAAATCCAATTTTTTTTAATAACATAATTCTTATCTACATTTATTACAAGCTTATTAATTTATCATTTCCAACCCTGTTAAATAGGATGGTAGATAGGATTAAACGTATCTTTCTTTAAAATAGTTTGTCAGGAGAAGATACAACAATCCAAACACCCCGTCAACCAACACTGACAATATGGTGATGCCAATCTAAGGCCAGGATGCTAAGCCTTTGTGTGAGCGGGTTTAATGGCTACTATATACGGGGTCACTTTGAAAGGACAGGCCAAATTTTAAGAAAGATTAACTCTTAAATGGTAATGCATTTTAAATATTAATTCCAAATTGTAATATTTACTTTTATAAACATTAATTTAAAATAGTCCGCAAAAATGCTTCACTTATTGTCACCCTTGCGTTGAATAAAAATTATAAATTGATTGTTTTTTTTTAAATTTTTATTTTTTAATTACTTCCTATGAAGTCGATCTATATCGAAAGTAAAATCGATTTCGAATCGTTTCTTAAAATTTGGATGGCACTTTAAATGATACCCTGTATACATAATATACAGAAGCACGTCTGCGTCAGTGTTAAGTGCAGATATTACAGCACCAAGAGCAAATAAGCCGGCGGACTAATATGATCCAATAGTCACAGAACTCTGCAATCTAGTTTCAATATAGTTTAGTTAGAAAAATAATGTCATGGGCGCCTTTTATGAGCAGTTTAATAAGAAATGACTTTGCCATATTATTCTAAGGAACCTGCGACCTGCGCGGGTTATTGATACTGGAAGACAAGAAGAATTAAATTTTGCCCCTTTATTGTTAGTATAGATAGTGTAGTTAATATACTAACAGCAGCGCCAACTACCGGCTCCAAAATCATCTAGGAAATAATGGAAGTATCCACACAAATTTTCAAACCGTTTGGTTCAGCCGTTTGGAAGTGATGTGAAATAGGTTTCCCTTTCGTTTTTACTACCTGCTGTCCCGAGAAAATGAAGTATTTTTTTTGTGACATAAAGTAGTGTATGTTCATCAGGGATACTGTTGACTTTCATCCTTTCTCTTACTAACCACTGGCTTCTAATGGTAATTGATTTTGACAATTGAGTTTTAAAATTAGTCCAGTAGTTCTTTATGCAAAGAATTATCTAAACTAAATTGAATCTCTTTAAATAGAGATGAACTCTCCCATTGTTTCCCAAATTTTTGACTTTACACAATTTGTTTAATAAATAATATTATTTTTACTATAGTAGGGTAGTTTTAAATCTACGAATTTAAAGTAAATTAGTAAAAAAAAATTAAATATAGAAATAAATACATATTTCCAGTGGTCATCGCATCATCCGCTTACGAATGGACCAATTTTGATAATCTAGGAGAAGTCTAGGAGGAGTAAGGTAACTAACATTGTGACACGAGAATTTTATATATAATACTAGCTGACCCGGCACGTCTGCTTGTTCTGCTATTTATTTTATGTGATTCACCCTCATCACTTTAGGTTATAAAAATAGATGTTGGCCGGTTCTCAGACCTGCTCAATATGGTCACAAAATTTCATGAGAATCGGTCAAGCCGTTTCAGAGGAGTACGGGAACGAACATTGTGACTCGAGAATTTTATATATAAGACTGTCAAGCTATCCTATCTCTCAAGTTGGATCGAACTGCACATGGTGTGCGAATTTTATTATAATCGGTTAAGTGGTCTAGGAGTCCATTGAGGACAAAAATTGTGACACGAGATTTATATATACTAGATATATCTTTATGAGAGCAGAACAAAATTTTATAACAGTGGCCTCTTCTATGTTTTATAAGTGTATTACTAAATGTCAAATGCTCATTTCAATGACTCGCCATAATTTGTAAAAAGTTCGTGGTCCAAATTAGAAAATAAGTCTATCACAACATATTTATTGTAAGCATTACTAGAAGAAACTTTTGTGCGTGTCAACGTTAGCTGTCATTTGTAAAGAATATCTCTGAAGAGAAAACGACTTTCTCTAGGGGCATATCGTATGAGTAGTATTCGTCTACTCGACCGCCTCATTGGTCGAGGGGTTAGCGTACACGCCAAACTTTATGGACCAACTGCGAACCTCGGGTTCGTTTCTCGATAGGGGCAGACATGATGAAACAAATTAATATCACAGGACAAGTTACACAAATTTAATCTAACCTTAAATTGTATGTAGTAAGCAAATTATATGCTTGTGTTATGGGTGTTAGTCAAAGATATTAATGTACATAGAAGTACTTAAATAGATACCAGAATAAACTTATAAACAAGCAGATCCGGAAATGTAGACATCTAAATGTTCATCACACAAATGTATATAATAATAATAATAACACAACATCACTCCCGTCGAGAATCGAACCCGAGCTTCGTGGTTGGTTGGTGTTGTTAGGCGTGTACGCTAGCCACTCGACCAACGAGGCGTTAAAATGAACATTATGATGTCTGCATTTCCGGTCTGGGTGTTTATTAACGGCCAATATTAATAATCAATCCTAATCCAAAACTTGCTGTTCAAGATTGATATTTTGATCCATTTTTATGTTATCGCTTGCCAATAACATATCTGTGGA
>NJDC01001021.1:4339-16263 GCA_002245475.1 Calephelis virginiensis
TATAACTATTTAAATAAAAATTAATACCCATTTCGCTTAGTTATCGCATCACGCCTGAAGAGATTGACCTATTTTAGTAATATTTTTTGTGTTTTTTTATTATTGCCAGCAGAAGGTTCTCATTAAGAGAACAAGTAGGCAAATTGCAGAAAAAAAGGGAAAAAATCATTTAATGTAACGCTTCAAAGTTCAGATATTTATAATGAGAACTATCTCCATATTAAACAGAATAGTAATTTTACCCCAATGAAGCTGCAAAAAACCGACTTTGATTTTAATGAGTAGGTCATCCAGGTAAAAAAAGAGTATTTTCATGGTTTTCCCTGAGATCCCACTACCAGATCCAGACTTGTCGGAAATGGAAACTTGAAAGCTCACTCTTTTTAATAAAAAAAGAGTTTTTAAAATCATTTAATAAATGACGAAGAAATTTATTAATATACATAAAAATAGATAAGAGTCGAACATATAGCTATTTTCGAAGTCGTTTAGAAGAACTATCGAAATTATTACATTCAATAACGCGTGAAGAATAATATATATTAAGAATAATATATATTCATTTGTGTAATAATGTAAGGTCTTATTATAGGTGTATTATCCCCGTGTTGGTCCGAGCTCCATAGTAAACAGACCATCTATCAGAAAGTATGGAATCTATCAGAAGGTGTGTCAGAAAGAGCATGAAAGTAGGATAAATGCGGTCGAAATGAGAGCACTACGGAAAATCTGTGGTGTAACGCTCGCTGACCGCATTCGTAACAGTGAGATCCGAGAAAGAGTGGGATTGAAAGAAAGTGTTGGTGTTAAAATGCGAAAGGGTCATGCGGTCATGTGGAAAGAATGACAGATGAAAGATTGACAAAGCAGATATACAATGCGGATGTGGATGGATGTAGGTACTCGGGGAGACCAAGGCTGACATTTCACGATCAGATCAATCGGATATTATCCGAGGGTGGTTTCAAGAGTCTCCGAAACCGGCGTGTTTGTATGAAAAGGGTTATGAATGTGAAGGAAGCAAGACAGGTTTGTCAGGATCGTGAGGTCTGGCACTCGATACTCTCTGCCTACCACGTAAGGGACTTGGCGTGAAGATATGTATGTATGTATGTATCATCTATCTACCTTTCTGAGCCAGGCAGCTCGTAAAAGGCGAGCACAGGTTTACCGTCACTAGCACCGTGACATCTGACTAGGTGGTAGAGTTTCGCAGCGATTCGCCCGTATAGGTACCACTGCCTTATTTATTCCTACCGCCATAACGTCATCTCTTTCCATTGACGCGTTCCAGTTTGGAGGGTAAGGTAGCCGATAAACTTACTTTTTCTCGAGGCCTAACATCCCAAGCCTACGATTGGCAACTCACCATTATCACCTTTACCAATATCATAAAAAATCTATATTCAGTGCAAACCAACAGGACTTATTTTACGACCTAGTGACTAGCAAACCAAATCACGCGATGGCCGCCACTTATATACGACCTCGTTTTCGTATGCTCCAATAGCTTATGTTACGTGTTAGTACAACCTAACATTTCATGGACTTATTAACTACTTCTAACGATATAGTGCTTATTTGAAATGGAATATGTTTACTATACTCGATACATGAAACTTAATTCGATTTTTGAATATACCAGTAGTACAATATCTAACACTAAACTATGGTTGTGTGATAAAACTTATATAGTTTCGAAGCGTTAAGACCACCTTTGTGTATCCAATACCATAAATTTAATATTATGTTGTAAGTGTAATAGTGTTTGATATTTTCATTTATTTATGCACTCGTTCACAACAATGATATCCTAATTGATATTTTACAGAACAACACGATAAATTTAGTGACTATAACACTCATGTTAAATATTTTAGAATAAAAACCGGCCAAGTTCAATTCGAACTCGCACACCGAAGGTTCCTTACAAACCAACAGGTATAACCAACACATGTAAAAGTTCACTCCACAGAGTACAGTAATAACTGGTTCACCCATTATGACATTTTATTGTGAGGTGTTACTTAAAATTTACAAATTTTGCAACTTGATCTTTATCTGTGCTATAAGATGTTGCTTTGCGCCAAATTTCAAAACCTTAACTTTAGGTTTTGATTCTCAAAAAAAGACGGACGAACGGAAAACAAAGTGGTCCTTTCAGGGTTTCATTATGGCATTCCAAGGTACGAAACCCTAAAACCAAACCAAAAGAGGAAAACTAAGAATCCAAAAACAAAAATCGCACTGTCAAATATACAAACTTTATTGGCGCTCAATCTTCCGATCCGTTTCAGGAAGCCACTCTAAACAGGGTTTCAGTGGCGATAGGCATCCTCGTACCTGCCGCAACCCCATCTCGACCGGGTGGGCAAGATAGAAAGCCTTCACACTCCTCCGTGGGCCTAACCCACTACCTTGTGTGACCCACTACCTTGTCTCATTGGTTTTACCGGGGCCCCATCTCGACCCCGGTTACTCAGCCCCCCGCCACGACAAGGCTTGCACCCTTGGGGGGTCATATATTTACGTATACCTTCCCTAACTTAATACATCTTACGTTCGTAAAACGATATAAGATGACCTCAGATGGCAAGTGACTGGGTTTTTTAATTTTATTTTGTTTGGTAAGTAGTATAAAACCTAACCCTAACCTAAGTTTTCTGACAATAGGTCGTTTAGAAGCGATAAGACTGCCTTCGTGAAACCAAAAATTAAATATTATATTTTAAGTTCAAAAGTGTCTAATACTGTGTTTTTAATATACAACTTAGAAAATAAATTGACAATAGTAGTATTTAATGATAGAATACTCTATTCTATATTAGCATATCACTGATGTAATATATATAAATATATCTTATCCTAACTTAACTATAAGACCGCCTTTATGTACTCAAGTTAAATATTATATTGATTGTAATAGTATCTAATATTGCAATTGTACGTGTACAACATAGTTTATACGACGGAAGTTAAACATATTTAGTGCGAAACAAAAGGACTCATGTCTCGCCCTGGTGTTCGGCAAACCAAATCATGCGATGGCCGCCGTTTATTAACGACCTCGCTCCGCAATATGCTCCGATATATAGCAGACGGATTCGTGTTAGTGCAGCCTTTACATTTCACTGATTTCATAGACTATATCTACGATATTGTACTTCACACAAAATGGTTGTATGGTAAGTAATATTGAAATCACGATTCTGAATTCAAGTTTGTCGAATATTTTCGGATCATAATAATTATGCTTGCAGTATACTTAACTGGCATTAACCAAATATGGTAAATAAAAAAAAGAAACCTATATATGGCAATAAATGTAGTGATTATATTCTCTTTAAAGGGGAATAACTGATTGATATTTATGTTTTTTTTAATTAACATTCAGAATTTTATCAAAATTGTAATGTGATTTGTTGTACTTTGTTACCTTTAATGTAAATTAAAATTAAATTGTAATTGTGTACCAATGTAACTATTAATATTGAAAAAAGACAATCCCGCTGAGTTTCTTTCGCCGTATCTTCTCAGTATAAGGTAGACGGAAAACTTCCTTTTGCTTGAGGCCTAACATCTCGGCCTTAGGTTGGCAACGCATCATTACGACCTTTGGTGTCTCTAGGCGGCGTGAATTTCTTACCATCAGAAAACCCGTCTGCTTGTTTGCCTTCCAATATCATAAAAAAATGTCTAAATAAAGTACTTGTAGCTAAATTTCCAATAAAGATTTTCGAGAAATTGCGAGTTATAAAAATTAGTGAGGATAACGGGACTAGGCAACGTGAGGCAGTAATACGTAATTTTGAAGAAGAGGGCATCTCTTGGCCCATAACATTCAATCGTCCGCGCGAGGGGAGAATTTTGATGACCCAAAAGAAAAGTTTGCGTTGAAACACTCTGTATAAATCCAAAGAGTCATGTCGGGATTTCCGTAATCGTCTTTTTTATTTATTGCTAGCTGCTACACTGGGCCGTTTAAGGAAGACTTCGTGTTAGATGTACGTGATAGCCTTTTACCGTAAAATGCGATCACTCACTAACTCTAGACATAAAAGAAAACAACTGTAACTTTTCATTCCTCACTGTCCCGTGTACAGTGTGATCGAGGAAGAAATCTATTACTTACTTATTACTTGTTTCAATTTACTCTAAAAAGTCATAGTACTTAAAGACGTAAAACTGTTTTGAATTTATTTAATTTTAGCGGATTATTCACGACTTCGTCTGCGTAAAATACATTTTCTATCAATTTTTATCCTCAATTTTAGGTAGGGCAGTTTTCATTTCTTTCAGAAATGCATTTGGGTTAGCATTTTGCCATTAGTCATGTAGAAATTTGCATCAAATTGACCAAACTCGGGATTCAATTATAGTTAGTCTTAAGTCGTCAATAATTCATGTCAGGGTCTTAAGTATAGAAGTTTAATGTTAGAAAAAATAGCTTCGAAATCGTTTTTTTGGCTGTATGCATATTCAATATTACAAAAGTTGATCAAGCGATTCAGCTGTAAAAACGTAACAAACAGGCAAACTTTCTGATTCATATTAACTAGCTGTTACCTGCCGCTTCGCCCGCGATAAATTCAGATGTATCCTATCTTTAAAGTGAGATCAAACTGCACACGGTGTGAAAATTGAAATCGGTTAAATAGTTTAGGAGTCCATCACGGACGAACAACGTGACACGTAATTTATATATATATTAGATTATCAATGTATATTTTTGTAACCCTGGGAGACGTGGTAACGAAAATGTTTCCGTGTTTTGCAGTATTAAAATATAATTATTGTAAGAAGATTTGTATTTTTGCAGAAGCGACTTTCTGCGTGGTCTTTGTACATATAAGCTCTACAGAAAAGACCTAAATCCTGTCAAATGCCTGTGAGCTCACAAGAAACGAACGAAGAGATTACTTTATTAGCGCCGTAGATCCTCAAACTTCCGTTGCTAATTGTACCAATTCACGCAAGGAAAAATCTGCAATAAATTAGTTGTGAGATTTTTTTATGTGCGTTGGCGAACTAGAATACGGGTCTCCTGATGATAAGAGATAACCATGGCCTATAAACAGCATAGTTGTTGTTGATGCGACGCTGTCTTGTGGTCGATTGTGACGTGATGGCCAAATATGCAAGTCTACCAGCTACTTTACCCTCCGACCCGGAACGTGAGAGTCGTAATGGCGACAGGTATAGGTAAAACGGTAGATCCTTACCTGGACGAGTTGCATCAGATGCTCTACCAACAGTGGTTTTGTTGGTAATGACTTATTTAGCCTTTTGTTACCTAATACGAGCTGCCTTGCAGGAAGGAAATCAATAAATCGTCACGTCATAAGAACCTTTGTAAGGACAATGTGATATAAATATAATTTATCATTTGAGAGATATAAATTATTATTTCTAAAATATTGTATTTAAATGAAAGTAATAACACTAATTATTTCCTTATTTTACACGTAACATTATAACAAAACATTTACATAAACAAATATAACACAGAATTACAAAAGTTACTACTGGATAAAATAAAGTTTAAGTCACATCAAAGATTACTTATGTGAGTTTGACACTTAACTCCTAAACGACTAAACCAATTTTGTATGTATGTTTCAATGGCTTGCTGGATAATTAGAATACACAATTGGACTGCTAGGTGGCAGCGCTCTCAGTACGGCACTAGAAGAACATTAAGGAGGTACGAAGTTCGCCGGGTTAGATAAAACTAAATAAAAATTTAGTATTAATTAAGTATTTGTAAACGAACATCTGTAAACTTTTCTATAATAGCTCTTATAAGACTAATTTTGTGATTGAATAGGAATAGGGCAGATTGTTCACGGGAGTGAACATCAATACTAGAAAATATATTTGAATTTAACGCACGTTTTAAACTAAGAAACATAAATAGGCTTTGGTTGTGTTTTCTAACCGGTCCTTTAGAAAAAAGACAACGTTATAGATCAGCCTTTCCCAAAGTGGGCGATAACGCCCCCTTGTGGGCGCTGGAAGCCTAGAGGGGGGCGGTATAAATCTTGAAAAAAATGTTTTTTTTGAAACTAGGCGCAACAAATATGTTATTGAGGTTATTGACAAGGAAAAAACGAGGGGGGGGGGCGCTACAAAACAACTGATTTTCAAAGTGGGCGTTACATGAAATAAGTTTGGGAACCTCTGTTATAGATGGTCATAGATGGTCATAGGCTCATCTTATTAGCTTTTTTTTGAATGGCTAACTTGTTGCTAACCGCGAGGTTTTTCACAACTTCACCGGGCTATGTCTTATTACTGATAACAATGTCAAACATTAAAAAGGTTCAAAGTTGATATAAGCTTCTACTTGATAAAATAGCTACTTAGCTACACAGCTTGAAATAAGTAAAATGAAACTACCACAAATAAAATTGGCTGCCTGTCATCCGTCCCACATTAAAATCCCATCAGTGAGGTAATGAAGGAAACAAGCGACTGACCAATTTCACTGGCATTTGGTGTAGTTGTTTTATTTCCTTATGTATAGGCAATGATTTTCTTAAAATGATGGAACACCATTTTTGAATTATCACTGAAAGGTACGAAAGTTTACTATCCGACTCGAAGAAGGTCCTCAATTCAACTGCATGTCCTTTTTTAAATACTTTGTATGTTTGTTACGCGATTACTCGGCCCATTAAGAAACTGATTTTAAAAGTTATTTTTTAAAGAGATAGGCCATGATTCCGAAGAGGCACTATATTCGTTTTGTTGTGATTCAACTTATGTTTTTTACGGTATATTAGTAAGTAGTAGTATCTTCACGCCCATATCCCCGAAGAGGTAGGCAGAGACACAATCAGGGCACCAACGACTAGCCGAAGACGTTAAGTCCCACAATGTGATAGGGGGCAAGCCTATCGCCAACCGAGCACATATCCAATCCCGAGCAACATTTTTTTTATTAGAAAATTGTAAAATCCAAATTTTCTTTTAGTTGCCCGACCCGGGATTCGAACCCGGGACCTCATGCAGTCAAGTCCAACACCTGAACCGCTAGACCACAGAGGCGATATTGAAGCATAAATGCTTGTTTATGTCGACCTATCAACAAGCATAATAGTAGATCCCCGTGTTGGTCCGGGCTCCTTTGTAGAATAGACCATCTGCCTTCCTTGCCAGGCAGCTCGTAAAAGGCGAGCATAGGCTCACCGTCACTAACTCCGTGACATCTGACTAGGTGGTAGAGTTTAGCAGCGACTTGCCCGGATTGGTATCACCGCCTTACCTATTTCTGCCGCCATAACGTTATGACGTGTTCCAGTTCGGAGGGTAAGGTAGCCGGTAAACTTACTTTTGCTCGAAGCCTAACATCCCGGCCTCAGGTTGGCAACGCACCATTACCACATATTTTGGTGTCTCTAGGCGGCGTGAATTTCTTAACATCACGAAATCCGTCTGCTTATTTGCCTTCCAATATAAAAAAAAGTATCTTCACGGCCATATCCCCGAAGGGGTAGGCAGAGGCACAACCAAGGCACCCACGATTAGCCGGAGACACTAAGTCCCACAATGTGATAGGTGGCAAGCCTATCGCCAACCGGGCACATGTCCAATCCCGAGAAACGTTTTTTTATTAGAAAATTGGAAAAACCCAATTTTCTTTTTGTTGCCCGACCCGGGATTCGAACCCGGGACCTCATGCAGTCAAGTCCGACAACTGAACCGCTAGACCACAGAGGCGACAATATCATAAAAAAAGGAATTTGATAAAATGTATGTCAGACCATTTCGGAATGATTTGCTATCTTCCAAAAAAAAATCGTGACGTAGTACCCAATGAAATAGTTGGAGTCGGTTTTTGCAGTTTCACTGATCTTAATTTATCCATGTAAACTTGTAAGTGTTAACAGATCATTCACATATAAAAAGTGTCTCTATTAACCGTTGTAATGACTGTGGGAGTCGATATCATCGTTGTCTTTTTCACAGACATTTTTATTGAAAAGTAATCAAAATCTTTTTGTATATCCATTGCCCTTTATACATACTCGTACATAGCGTGAAATCCGAAAAATGTGATAATAGTTAATGTGGAATATTTATTGCCAAATAGCTGTCCCAGCGAACTTCATTCCACTCGTTTAGTTTGTATGGGAAAAAATAAAGTATTGTTTGTCCCATTTTTCCTGCAATTCTCCCAGTTTTCCTATTTATAAAAACCTTTTCCTAATAATAACTAATACGATAAAATTATGCACCTAGTAACACATTCAACGATTCATTTTTAACCGACTTTAAAGAAAGGAGGAGGTTCTCAATTCAGCCGGTATTTATTTTATGTATGTACACCGATTTCTCCGAGGTTTCTAAACCAAAATACGTGATTCTTCTTTTATTTTATGCGGAATATTTGATTCAGGTAGGTTCATTAATTCTTATTTATGAGCATTTATTTCTACTTTCACCTATTTAGATGTTATTTTTATTAAATTAAATCAAATCTTGCAAGTAAATTTGATCCACTTGGGTGACTTAGTCACAAGATTACAGACACATCGGCATTCGGCATTCAGCAACATGCTATAAAGGTGGTATATTACATATATATAATATGGTATATTACATATAGCCCTATACCATGCTATTAAGATATTTACTTCTTAGGTCATCATATTAAATAAATCATATCTAAAAAGTATTAAATAAAATAATATAATTATTAGCAGTTTAAGGCTTGGCACCAACTTCAAACCTATTAGTAAATAGCACATATAAATAACAGGTAGTATATAATTAATTAATTTTTTTTTTTTTACTTTTTGGTTTTAAAGTCGGTTTTTTTAACTTAGTTATTTTTATGATATTAAAGATGATATCGAAGTAACTGGGTGATTATTCTAAAATAGTCCCCTAATATTAACAGACACGGAAGACCTCTAAAATTAAATTGTTAAAGTTAATTAATTTTAACACAACTTCAACTTCCGAAATTCTTAGCAAATATTATCTGCTCATTACTAAGAAAGTTTTTTCATAAAAATATTTAAACTGGGGAGGAAGTTTTAAGACCAACCGAACTCAAATAAGAACTAAGTAAAAGTTATTACACGAGATTGTAGAACGGGTGAGACCTAAAAAACTTTTACTACAATTATCAGAAATAAAAATCTCTAATATAAATTACATGTCCTTGGCCGTGGTACAACTGCCGTTACTTCTCTTGACTGACTAGAGACTACAATGGTGGTAGTGTATGATAAGTAGGATTGAAATGAATCGCCTCTGTGGTCTAGCGGTCCGGCGTCTATTTCGTCGGACAACCAACAAAATAAAAATAGGATGCCCTGGATTGGATATGTGCTCGGTCGGCGAGAGGCTTACCACTTAACACATTGTGGGACTTAATGTCTTCGGTTAGTCGTGGGTGCCTTGGTTGTGTCTCTGCCTAAAATTCTGGGATTTGAGCGTGAAGATTATTTTTTCCTATCTTTAAAATGTTTGTAATACATAATAAATCTGGAAATATATAAAAAAGTGTCAATTAAGTTAGTAAGTTTATAAGTTTTAATGAAAATCATTATTATTCTATGCTGACGAAGTTGCAGGCGAACAGCTAGTACAATGAAAATTGAAAATGACAAATACATTGAAATATAAACGGAAGAACTGCACTTAGAACGGAATTTCCCAAATTCTACCCTATGGGTGTGAAATAGGGGTTGAAAGTTTATATGGAAAACCGTCATTTTTTAAGTTAGAAACATATAAGTTTATTTTGGGGCTACTCATTAAAAATAAGTAGATACTAGTTTGAGCGTTTCTGAAAATTCTACCCTAAGAGGGTGAAATACGAGTTGAAAGTTTGTATGAAAGTCTTTATTAACGGGCTATTCATTGAAAATAAATAAGCACGTTTAAAAAGGAATAAGTAATTAAAAATATTTATATAGTTTTTAATTCAATTCCAACTAAATACCCAATAGTAACTGCCACGCGAGCAAAGCCGCGGGTAACAACTACTCTATGTATATTTATTATACGAATACGAATATACGTCTTAAGCTTAAGTAAGTTTAGCCATTTGTAGTTTGATCAAAGGTAAGGCAGCGTTATTGATATTTTCAAAAAATGTTCTGAGTTAACTGTCGAAAACGAGCAACCGTTGTTAACTATCTTTGTAATCGTACAAAATACTAGCATCCGTAATTAAAACGAGTCGTTTCTTGAATATAGAAATTGGATATTAGTCGGCATCTCAATCGGCACTAGGCACGTACGCTTACTCGGCGATAATTGAGACGGTTTAACATTAGGCACCTACATTTCAAATAAAATTAATATAATATAATAATGACTTTGATTATTATTCGTGATTCCGTCTAATATATTTCAACTACAAAAATCATTCATATCTACTAGTGGTCGCCCATTGGTCGAAATTCGACTATAAGAAATTGTAATATCTTGTTTATAAGAACGCCATCTTCATTTCTCAAGGTCAATTACTTTGTTTCCAAACTTGTTAGTGCGCCATCTGTGATCTTTTATCGTTATCATCAATATATTTGTTTGTGTGTGTCAAATGAATGATAGTGTGGGTAATGTTTTATTTATTGATTTAATGTACTTTATAAGCATTATTATTAAAGCACTTCTCCTACACAGAAACTATAAGTGTGCCAAAATTTATGCTCCTACGTCCGCGAAATTTTCGTAAAAAGGGGTCCAAAATTTTACTACTACTTCTTGTTCCGATATTTAAATGGGAACCCAACAAGTAATTATTTTAATATGCAACGGTGCGGGTCCGCTGAGCGAATAAAAAAAGAAAATTATTTATTTGCGGAATATGTGTGTAAATGAGATGTTACAAAAATATTTAAGTATATCGACATATCCTACCATATTTTGGTGTGCAAATATTTTAATATTTGTAAAAAAATATTATTTAATTACATTCACTTTAACCTTTAAACCAATTATTTATTTGCGAAATATGTGTGTAAATGAGGTGTTACAAAAATATTTAAGTATAAGAACATATTCTACCATATTTTGGTGTGCAAATATTTTAGCATTTATAAAATAAATTAATTACATTCACTTTAACCTCTAAGCCAATCATTTATATTTATAACTAGTTTAATTATTTATTACCAAACAGTTTAAAACTATAATTAAATTTAACCCTGTCTACCGTAAACTACCAGAATATGTGCATGTGTAGAGTAGACCATGTGTCTCTCTCTCTCAGGCAGCTCATATTGTATCATATTTAACCTGTGCTCAAATGTGAGCACAAGGTCATTACCAACAAGGCGTCTGAATGGTAGGATAGTAGGGTAGCCAGTAGACTTTCAATTGGCCTTGTATTCCGGCCATAGGTCAGCGAAGAAATATGGTGTCTATAGGCTACGAATGTCTCTTACCATCATAAGACCCGTGTGTTTGTTCGCTGATCTCTTTCATAAAAAAAATATCACAGTTTTTTTAATAATTGAGATCTTTACTTGCACATCCCTAAGTGATCAATTTTAGAACTGCGTAGTCCGAGACAGAAAATGTCTACGTTATCAGAAAGTAATTTGATAAGTGTATAATTTGCATTTAGCAACATCTAACTAAAGGTTGGTAGAGGTGCAACCAGGGTACCCACGACTATCCAAAGACACTGAAGTCCCACAATGTGGCAAGCCTATTGCCAATCGTGCACATATCCCCGTTCGATCCCGGGCAATGTTGTTTTTATTAGAAAAATAAAAAAAAACACATTGTTGAATTTATAGAGATAGTCAAATAATTAAGAACATATTTAATAATTTGTAACTAACTATTTTTAAAATGTTAATTATTGAATAGAATTGTATCTTGGAGGATGAGCGGAGTACCCAGTAACACAGGTTCTTACCTAGTACAGGGGCTCTTGCGGCACATATGGGTTG